>MJUU01024793.1:112801-127031 GCA_002080025.1 Modiolus philippinarum
ACATTAACCAATCCGCTACTAAACAGACCTTTCAAAACACTTGATGCCTTACTGATAGTGTGACGGGTGTCGCTAGCGGGGCAGGACATGCTTACCCTTCCGGAGCACCTAATGTCACTCCCGGTTTTCATGGGAGTTCACACTATGAGTGCCTTAGTTCTTAATGTTATCTTTTTATTTCCGTGCATTGTAGCTGTCTCACGTCCTTGTTTTGTCTTTGTTTTTTATCTGTTGCCGTTTTTGCCATGTCTTTGGACTTCGATTTTTGTAGTCATCGCTTCCCTTGTTCCTTCGGTATTCTACTGCCGTTGTTTTGCACTTAATGCGAGATTATAATACAAGTATTTTCGAACTGAAGTTAGGATGCCTTGATCGTTCGTATGTCCGTCATGTTTCTTTGTGACGCGAACTCCTTTAGGGATTTATGTTTTTAATTTTCTGTAGAATTATTGTATTTATCTTGCAGATTCACAAAAAGCTTAAGGATCTTTTAATAGTTTTAGTGGAAACAAGAGGCTTAGAGACTACAATGTTTTCATATATTCACGCGATGCACCTTACGGCTCGGGGATATACAACACAGACAGAGAATATGAACCCGTATCTCCTGTGAAGATTCCCGGATAGCATATTTTGGAAAACAGAGGATAATTGCATCCTTTAAAAAGAGTGATATATTTGTATTTTTTCTTAGTCACATTTCGGAATTTTTCCCAGTTCGAGACTCCTGTTCATTTTCTATACAAGATTAAATATATGGAACAAGAACAAAGAAGAATACAATAAGTGCAGACTGTAAATATTTCATGTCATAGCACATTTAAAATTTTTGTGTACATTGTAATACGAATCAGGTATTTTATAAGAAGTCCATTTTCCGGCAGTTGACAGGATTAAAAAAATATGCTTTGATGATATTTAGATGTATGTTATTTATATGTATATTTATTATATAATATAGGTCGACTATTTGCAATTTCTGTGATATAAAAGCGAGTCTAAAACATTATAGCAAAGCCTCTGGAAATTGATAGATATGAAAAAAAATGTTGTAGTACATTTATGTACTATGTATAAAAGCAAAAGTTAACAACTTTTTCTATTAGTCCGGCTATCCGGTCTATTTTCCGGCCATTGAAACTAAGATAAATGTGTAAAGTTACATATACTTTTTCGCAAATTTGATCGTTGTGAAAGGGAAAAAAACAGTGTTAAAGTGATTAGGAAGATTTATGGTTATTTAAAAGGAAAAATGTGTTATTTTTTTCATTTCAATCTATTAATTTTTGCATTTCATTTGGCCAGAAAAATGAGACCTTTTCACAAGTTTTTTCATCCAGTTTTATATTATCCTGTCATAATGTATATCTAAAGATTATTTCCCATAAAACACTAATTACCATCATTGTGCATGCTGAAGTCGCTTCGGAAGGACAGACACAAGTGAAGAAGACAACACTGAAATACTACTGTGCAGCAAACATAGCACCTTGCTATTAAATGTTATAATGATTAAATGTTATAATAATTAAATGTTATAATAATTCTCTCCTCAGTACTAGTGTTACAACGATACAGATTTTCAGACCCCAACAACTACTTGGGTTCGACGCCCTGATCAAAGCTCCTTTTCTGGATTTAGTACAAATTATTTGTACCACAAAACTATTCGGTCTGACATTTTTAGAATTCAGTAAAAATTACTACAGCCTTTTAATTGCAATTACCTTTGCTGTTGAAATAAACCAGAATCTTTTTTTTAATAAACATAAAATGCACTTCCACAACGTTTGTTTGTTGCATCAAGCTAGATTTAATGTATGGTGATTTTAAACAAGTTTTAAATATAAAAATATATATGTTGTGCGATGGCCACAAATTAACTATGGAACAAAATAAAAATGGTATAGTTGGCCACGATTAAAAGGTAAAAAATACATAAATATACAAATTAAAAAACACATAAAAATGACCAAAATGCATTTTTGTCATTTTTATGTGTTTTTTAATTGTTGTCATTTTATGTGTTTTTTAATTTGTATATTTTTGTGTTTTTTACCTTTTAATTGTGGCCAACTATACCATTTTTATTTTGTTTTTTTAACAAGTTTTGATTGATTGATTGATTAGTTGATTAAAATATATATAGTTTTACTTCCAGTTAGCAATATTTTGGCTATATCAGAACGAGAAATAATTTTATCACCAATGCAGGAATTCGATCTGATCAATCAAACCGTACATAAGACGCAAAGATCTACAACAATTGTCATCTAGGATTTATAATCCTTGATCGATTGATTGCAAAGGTCATTAAATACGTTTTGAAAGGTTAATACACAAAAACTATTAAAATGAAATTGTGTTTAAACTGAGGGGGAGGTCCAGATCCCATTTATTTTAGTGCTGCTGTTAAACCACTTTGATGTGGTTATCGGATGTAATCCGGAAAACCTTCAATTCATGTAGCAATCAAAAGTTTGATGAAAATTGAGCTGGTAGTTAGACAGTAAGATTTTAAGCAAATTTCTAACACCAATTGACCATGCAATTAATTGGCCCTAAATGACATTGTAATTCATGAGAAAAAAATTTTCCATTTGCCTTTTATGGAATAAAGAATACCTTTTACAGCTTTTCTTAGACGATGAATGACGTCATCAAATATCAATGTTGCAAAGGATCATTCTGTAAAGTTTTCTTCATTGAGTTTTACGATTAGGAAACCTTGTCTCCGATTTCTTAACAACAATATATATAAAGTTATAAAATGAAAAACAAATTAATTAGCTGTTCCAAATTATTAATAAATATTTTTATCAAAAATGGGACGTCACCATTGGCTTAGTTATCCCTCTCGTTTCAATTTTTTGAGTTAACAGGATTAATGAAGGAAAGATAACAGGAAACACCTACAATGGCCGAACATTACAATCACATGTCACAATCAACCAGGGAACTGCACAAGAAAAACAATAAAATGACAAAAGACAAGCATAGATAACGATAGGAACTCGGGATAGTCGGACTTGGTACCGGCACTAGCAACAGCGAATGCTGGGGTTATACGGGTTTATGGGTTCCCAAACCTCACCTTTCTCTATCCCGTATCCCTATAGTAAAATAAACGTACAAATAAAACTACATCAGTCGGTTTTCGCATACATTTGTAATCATTCCTGTAAAGCTTGCTTCACTATAGTCTTTTTAACATTTATAAAAAGTGTAAATAGAATGAGGAAATGTATCGAATGCGAGATTGTAACCAACTGACCAGACAACACTGTCATCTATTGCTGATCTCAAAATATAAAATAACATATTTCCAGATCTTACCTTTATTTGATTACTTCCCAAAAACTAAAGTCATAATGAAAATTAGTAGTAAGAATTTAAATCCGCAAAGACATTTTAATCTTATTATATTTCTTTTCAGATCTAAATCAAAATAACCTTTAAACAAAAAGTTAATCTTTCTTTGACGTACAAATCTTATTAAAAGAGGTGCTTAAAACGACAAATTCTTTTTGGTCGTAATCATATTGCATAATATGCAATATAGTGCGACGTTCTATATGATCATGCCAACAGTGTTAAAGGAATAATTTTAAATTTGTAAACATGGCTAGAGATTTGCGCATATTTCATTGTTGCAACATGAAAGTGAAAGAAAATGAGTACCACTATGTTTAAGTCTGTCCTGCAAATTAAGTTTTGCCAAAATATTATTGTAGTTGGCCAAATTCACATAAACTAGAGTGTCGTCTGTTGCAAGGGTCTTCAGAAAGTCTAACGAACAAGTTACGTAAATATCTTAAGTCAGCATAGAAAATACGATATAACATTCTTAAATGATATACATATGTTGTATTTTGTTCTCTGTTGTCATGCAGTCATTGATTATATATGTATATTATTAATTTTATATCGTTTGAGAAATTTGATTAGTGGAGAATTGATCACATGACCCACTGTATTTTAAGAGATTGACTAGAAAACAGTATATCAAAAAGCTATATCGCATGTTACTAAAAATAGTAATGCATATGGCAAGTTTCTATGAATGTTGCAAAATTCATCTTGATGTTTTTTTAAAGAATCAATTACATGTAATTATATTATAATGCTTTACAACTTTTAAATATTATTTTTTGAAATATTTCAATTGTATCTTGCATTTAATTATTTAGACAAGGATAAAAATGACCTTTTCAGTGTTTCTGTAAATTAATAATATAACTATTGTAGTCTGTAAATGAGGTCGATACGATGTTATATCGACCTCATACACAGACTATTTATACTATAACTAATCCGAGATTCTGATTATCGGAAAATATTCAACGAATGATCGAATAACGCAGTAATTCACGAATGCGCACAGCGCATGAGTGAATTACAGCGTTTTTCGATCATGAGTTGAATATTTTCGATAATCAGAATCTGGGAACATATTGTCGCCCTGCACATATTGTCGCCTACACATATTGTCGCCGGCGACAATATGTGCAGTACAATTTCGGCACATATTGTCGCCAGTTTTAAAAGAACTTGTACGTGATAATACAATACGACAATGTTGAAGTAGCAAGTGTACTTGACACATTCCCCGTTTCCGTTCTTTTTCCTATTCACTGATGCCGAGTCTTTAGGAATAAAATAGTTTGAGTTGTCATGGAAACTGAGATTGGAAGAGAAATTTTAAAATGTTAGTAGTTGAAACATGCTACGTATGTGAAAAACTGGAATTACAAAAAAATATTGAGTGGTATCAAATGGAGCTACTTAATTAGAGTTTTAAAAAAAAATTGTAAGTTTCGCGAATTAAGAATGTCATAGAAAGAAGTGGAACTGTAAGGGAATGTGGGGACGCTTAAAAAAACTTAAATCTATGTCCTATCTCGAATTAGCTTCACTCCTACTTCCTTACCCAAACCTTATGTTTTTTACCAATGTTGTCGTTTTTATTTAGCTTTATGTTTGTACTGAATCATTCAACCCGCTACCCATAAATTTCTAGGCTTTGTTTCAAATTCCATGGCATCGTTGTCACTCTTTATCTTTGTATGTTTAATTGTTCCTAATTGATCATTCCACGAAACTGTTGTTTTAAAGTTTCAGTTCCTAAAATTAAGCTCGAATCTCATTCACGGCAAATCAAGGTTTTAGGTTTTCCCGATAACGAACTTTGGTGCTTTTCTATCCATAATTAAATCTTCATTTTGATGCATTCTAATTATGATATTGTTACTCTGAGAAATCAACCTCTATAAGCTCAGGGCGAAATGTTGCAATCAAATTGCGTCCACCGTAACTTTTTTTTCATTTAAAGGTCTTCTACGGGGATCTAAATATATAAATGAAACTGGCGCCTTTCTCTAATTCAAAGTAATTGCAATGGGATATGCATACAAAGATTTTCTTCTAGAGATTAAAAAATGGTAGTGGGGTTAATTTGGTGACGAAAATTTATTCAAATTGCTGCCAGCTGGAATAAGTTTAGTATTAAACTGTATTGAAAATGTATACAAAGATCCTTTAGAGAACCGATGAATGGCTGTACTGAAACTTTGTATGAATGTTCGTTATGAGATAATGACCAAGTGTTGTTTAATTATAAATAAATAAATAATCGCCAGCGGAAATTGGATGATCTATAGGGGGTGCTATGTGTCTTAATTTTTTTTCTAGAAAAAAATTAACTTCCTACAGAATTTAGGCAAGAATTGACCCTAAACCCTTCAAACATCAACTAGACCCCTCCACCCCCGCATTTTGATTGATTAATTCGTCGGTGGCGAGGCACTTAATTAACATTAAATCCTATGGGAAATGCGTACAAACAACACAAAGCCTGGCAAGGGGCAAAAGAAGCATCATACATGAATGTAACGGATAATGTGAGCTATGGAATACATTAAGTATAAAGATAAAAAAATTAGTAACGAATGATTTACTGCTCTTGATTAAATTTAGGATATAAGGGAAAAACTATTTGATTTTTATGGAGAGGGTTTTAAAAAATCAAGGATCCATTATACTGAGAAAACAAATCGGGACAAATTTAGGGACTAAAAAATAGCCGGGATCCCAAAAGTTCAGTTAAAATAAGGGAACAGTTTGAAAATAAGATGTGCTCGCGCAAGCGCACTAAAACAATATTTCGAAATCAAATGATTGTTTCCGAATCATCGCCCATAATTGTGATTTACAACTAACACAGGTTTCACATTTGCGCAAGTAAGACAGGTTTTCAAAAATCAGAAAACGCACCAAAAGCCGAGTTGCGAATATTTGTTATTTTCATAAATATATCATCAGATATGCAAATATTTGAACATAAGCATATGAATTCTTTTATTTCAATCAGAGCCATAAAATGTAACTTTTGCAGGATGTTTGACTTTGTCCCAACTTGGTTAAAAATTTGGCAGGGGTTATAATCTAGGTGATACATTGCTAATAGCTGCATGAAGTCAAATCATTCCAAGTCCCTTTCCAAAAAAAAAAAACCTTGGATAGGGGTTCCCCTTACAATCTAGTTTTTGAAAATTGCTGAAATGGTATAGGTATGTAGCAGAATACCTTTTTTCTAAACATTTGAGTTCTCTAGTTTGGTTTTCATGGTAACCTTTCAGACCACCATTCAAAAAAAAAATTTGCCAGGGGTTCCCCTATAATCCAGGTAATGGATATTGCTGAAATCAAAACATTGCGAGTCCCCCTTTCAAAAAAAAGATGGCAGAGGTTCTTCTTATAATCTAGTTTGTACATATTTCTGAAACTGTGAGGAATAATATGAAGCAGAATATTTATTTTCAAAGATTCAGTGTTCTGGTTTGGTTTTCATGGCAACTGAAAGCTCCACTGTCCATTACAACCCATTTCAGACCACCATTCAAAAATCTAGGCAATTCATGTTGCTGAAATTGAGTTTCAGGAAATTTACGAAAAATCAGATACCCAAAGGTATTTTTTTCCATATAAGATTTTTAATTTAAACTGGATATTGCAGAAGACTTTTAGAAATATTGTACATTCCTTCACCTTTAATTTATTACCGCCCTTTTTTTAATTTATTACCTCCCTTTAATTTTAACTTTTCAATATATTTTATTTTTAAGTTAATGACATCCAAAAAAAGTGGGTTGGTGCACAGAAGTAACAGATGAATTGAACATGTTCTGGCAATATAAAGAGTACTATTGTATGAATAATAAAACTTTTTAGCTATTTTTGCTATCCAAATAATACCAAACATGTGATTTTAGGCTTTATTCCTGATTGTAATTTGTTTTTACATTTTTAGAAGTTGTGACCTTGACCTTTGTCGCACAAACCTCAAAATCGATAGGGTTCGTTATCTGATCATAAGTCATGCCTTTGCCATGTTTCATTTCGATTTCAAGATATCATGCGGAAACCAAAAGTTGACGCCCGGACGCCCAGACACCATTAAACAAATTATAAGCCGAGTTCGACTTCGACGCAACTCGGCTAAAATGTGTCATAAATAAGCTATATTGCTTAGGAATACTCTAAATGTTAGCAAAGAAAATCTGATGACCATCATTGAAAAAGTTTGATAAATGTTTCATCAGTACATACAAACTCAAATACTTGCAAGAACTAAGTAAAGTTTTGTTCTATGCTTTGGATCCAAGAAAACGAGTTTAACCCCACCGCAGTTTTTGCGCCTGTCCCAAGTCAGGAATATGTTGGTCATTGGTTTGTCCTTGTCTTCTTATAAAATTTTAGTTTCTTGACATTTGGGTTATTGGATGTGGTTTGTTTCCATTGATTTATTCACTTTTTTTACCTTTTCGGGGCCATTTAGGGCTTACTATATGGTGTGGGTTTCCTCACTGTGTTGAAGACCATATGGTGACCCCTTGATGTTTTGTTTTTTGTCGTTTTAATCTGGATATGGGATGTTGTCTCCTTGACATTAACCCCATTTCCTTTCTTTTTCATATTTTGTTCTATGCTATAGACGTATAAAATAACTGTTTCTGGAAATTTACCAAAATTTTAAACCAATTAAAAAAACCCTCTGTGTTCACAATTATTTAATTATTGTACCAAAAACTTGCAATAAGTCATGATTGTAGGCAAAAATTAAGAAGGATTATAAGTGTTAGACACTTTCTGAAAATTTCCTGAAATTGGGACCGTTATCGAAATTACAAAAGCGTATTGCGCATCTGCAGACTACATGCACAATTCTGTAAGAAATATGAAAATTTGGGAGGAATTTATGTCATATAAAATGAAATTTTAGCCTTTTTGTATATTGTTTTTCATCCACCCCGAAAGCGTATTGTATGCATTGCCAATACTAATTCAGCTCAATTAAATTCCTAAATCCCAAAATGAAAGATTTCAAGTCGCAAAAATGCGTGACGGACGGACGGACGGAGACAACAACAGTATACCCGAACTTTGATTCTCTAGTGCGGGAATTAAAAAAAAACCTAATATAGAAGCAACACAGATTAAGCCAAGAAGTTAGAACAACGTCACAAATACCTAGCAGTGTTAAATACCACATAAATCTGGGACCATCAAGAGCTCCAGACAGGTAAGTATGATCTTACTGCTCATACGTGGTACCCTTCGCAAAGCACAGTGGAAAGTCATGTAAAGCAAATAGCAATCAAATAATAGTAAATCCACAGTTAAAAACCATGGATCTACTAAAAAATGTCTCTTTTCATTTTTGATACAGTTACATTTAACATATTTTGGTCTGTCACACTTAAAACCCCTGTAGGTAGTTGCACATAACCTTGGCATATATTTGAGGGAAAATTTCGCTCTGTTGTCAAAATCGCTCTTCATATTAAAGGCCCGAATGGTGAATGAGTTTTGAAATGCTGACTTCATATGCCGTGGCTTTTGAAAATATAACTACAAATGAACAAAAAACGGAAGTAACCGAACCATCACGCTGGTCAAGTGTTGATTTCAGACATTCAAAGTTTTAAGCCTAGAAATTCAAGTCCATGTATGAGGGGAGTGACACGGTTTTGATAAATGGGAAAAAGTAGTAAAAAAATTGGAAAATGGGAAAAATGATGGGAAAGTTATCAAAATAGGAACACCCCAAAAAGTAGTTGGTGGGAAATTTAACTCTAATTAAAAATCAAAGAGTGATTTAAAATCAAAAGTTGTGTTTGATTCAAGATCTTTTATTACAAGAAGCATTGAGTATCACCAGTGAAACTTCTTGGTTATATAAACTATGATATACCCTCGGGTTCTGATCATTTCGGTTATACATTGCATGGCAATTCTTTGCAAAATTCTTTTTTTTTCTGTAAAACTTATCAAGATACCAAAAGACCAAAATTACTGTAAATTTAGTTTCTGCATATGACCATTTCGACAACCTTTGTCTCTTCGGTGCAGATAAAATCTAAACATTTGGAAGACCATAAACTCAAACATGTTTAAAAACTGATAGAGAACAAATAACTAAATATGATCTAAATGGAAAGCCAAAATCAGCTGAGGACATAGATATCAACTGTTATAAAATTAGTAGATAGATAGATTGAACTGAATGATATGCAATTTTGTTCACTGAAAGAACTATGAAGAAATGCATAGAAGGTTGCTTGACAAAGACGGCACTGATATCCGTGAACATGAGTCTTTCGTCCCCATTATAAATCTTTCCGTATCATCTGCTAGAAGGCAAAGAAGGCCAACTTCATATTTATGAGAATCTTTTGCTTGATAATATTTTATTTACTTTCATTAAATTGATCAATAACAATACTCTAAATATAGAATATTACATGGGTAAATCCGTATTACATGCTGTATCAACCCGAGACGTCAATATCATCCCGAAGGCTTGCCTGAAGGATGATATTATTCGAGGGTTGATAAAGCATATAATACGGATTTACCCATGTCATATACTGTTTATCATATATTTGAAAAAGAAAAAAGGTCCTTGTAGTTTTCCAATTAAAATAACACGTGACCTTTGATACAGATTTTTTAGGTGTGTAATAAAGGGTACCAGCCGTGACTGATATCGATATCATCACGGGGTGAAGATACAGGACGAAACATGACGTCTGTATTACACATGCAGGATTCTTGTATTTATAACTAAATATATGATAAATAGTTATACAAAATGCATGTTTACTCATGTGTCTTATCTTCGGGGTATCCATTTGCTTGCTTGAATTGATATTGGCTTTAGCTTTTAGCCATAATAACAGTGACCCTTGATAAGTATGTACCCCACCCCCACTTTCTGCCATGCCCATCCGTATGTTCGACACAAAGTTCATGAGCACATCCCCTCTGAAACTACAAAGCAGGATTTAATTAAACTTAGTTTTTGGCAACTTCACCACATGTAGTTGTGCATACTACCAGGAAATCCTATTAAATACCCAACTACTCAACAGGTATGTAAGAAGTGTATATCATGTTATGGACCTTAGGAATTGGCAAAAGTCTTATGTAACAGATTGTAATTAAGCGAAACGCCTCTTAAACTGCTCCACAGAAGTTAATGAAGCTTGATATACAGTGAGGCACCCTCATAATAATATAATTTCACTTTACATGTATCAAAATAACCTAAAAATACCTTCGGACTCATATCTAAATCTTGGGAACACAGCAGATATCGTTTTGGTAAACAAAAGCAAACTTTTATTGATATTGGAACTATTTGTTGTTTTGCCTTATCAGCTCATCAGACCCAAAGGGTAAGTGTGAGCTCTTGCCACCACTTTGCGTCTACCGTCCATCCGTCAGCTTTTCACATGTTGAACATCTTCTCTGATACTACTGGAAGAAATTTAACAAAAGCTTTACAGGAATGATGGATGGAAGGTCATTACCAAATATGCTTATTTATGTCGGACCAGACAAAAAACGCGACCGCCATCGCTGAACATAGTTCAACATTGGTCCCTATAAGAAAATCATATTTTCATCATCTCCTCTAAAACCAAACTTTACAGGAATGATGTAAGGAAGCTCCTTTATAAAAATTCCTCCTTTCGTTCTGACCCATAAGAAACGTGACAATGGGGGTAATAACAAAATTAACGAACAGACTTGTCAAGAGCCGAAGTCCATGAGTCAAAAAGACAAATCAGGTGGAAACCACCGGAAAAATTAGTGACCGCATGCTCCTGACTTGGTACAGGCATTTCAAAAGAATTGGTGGGTTATACCGGTTTTATGCCCCTTCCATTGCGGTAGTGTCCGGTAGCAACTCAACATCAATAGCTATTGAAAGGTCGTAGACAGTTAAAAGAAATGATCATCTCAGTACTAAGTAAAAAGAATTTGGACCGAAACTCGAAATTTTTCCATAAGGGCCTGATATCTATTAAAGAACGATCGAATGAGACGGAATTTTTTGAAGCCTTGATTAATAAGGCGGTCACGGAGATAACTATGTCTAATGAGAAAGTCTGTATTAATTGGGCTAGCTCTCGTGTAACGAATCAACTGTGAAACATATACTCCGTAAGCAGGACAAGCTGGAATATAAGTGTCCATGTTAGGGAAATTGAATCGTCCCTTTTGTCCTAAATTTAAGAACTGAGATAATGCCCATTTTCGTCAATTCGAGATGTAAGTCCAAAAAAGATGTAAATCTAGCGGTTTGTGTGGTTTCTTTTATCTCTAGTTCTGGCGGATATTTTAATGAGATCCATTTAGCAAAAGATGCGTTTTTGATGGAAAGAACATCATCAATATATCTATAAGTGAGCATAGTATAACATTAGACCCAAGGGAAAAACATCATTTCACCAGCTGCACTAAACTATTGAAGTAAATTTGACCAAGCTGCGCTGGATACATCGCCAAAAGAAAACCGAAGCAAAAATTGAAAAAGGGGAAAATCTAAAATAAAAAATCCGAAGAAGACGGCAATTCATATATTAAACTAAAATTAAGACAACCTTAAACAGACAAAAGAAATAAAGAAAAACACACAAAAACTCCACAAAACATAAGCATTTTCAGTGCGAAAATTTTGAGATATCATATCATATTTGCTCCGAAAGGCTAACCATGATCTGCTTCACGTGTGACACCCGTCACACTGCCAATGAAAAGTCTGACATTGTCATAGTCGGTGTCTGTCAACTCGATTATAAATTCTTGGTCTACTAAAAGATGACTATTCGCATTTGTGAAGTAAGTGAGAACCGAACCGTCAGTCTAAAATAAGATTAATCCAAAGATAATGGCAGCATCGGAAACACAGATACAAAGACATCAAACAAGTACGGAACAGTAGAGAAAAATAGAGACACATACAGATAAACAATACGGACCCAATTTAAAAACATGGATGAGATCAGCTGCACCGGTAGAGTAAGCATCCCTTGCTTCTTATAAGACACCCGCCATGTTGAACGTGTCAACTCTTGAAGTAAAGTTACATCCAGTGGAGGAAACAACAATCTTGAGCTGTTGAAGGGATGTTCTGTTGTCATCTAAGAAACAGATATCCCATAGCAGTCCACAAGATCGTGGTGTCGACAGTGATGACTTCAAGTTAAGGGTAACATACCCTTGTTTAAGTAGCCTATTTGTTAACAACCAGGCCTTATCAAGAAAGTCACTGTATCGACCACATACCCTTGACCTTGAATGAGTTTGGAGATGTAAACTTCATATGCAGATTCTGTTGGAATGTTGCTACAAAGAAAAGGGAAGTTGGCTAATTGGAAAAGTGAAGTCCTCGCGTGTATCATATACAGCCTAGTTTGTAGCCTACCTCTGTTGTCAATTTCAAGATGAATGTCAAGGAATGAGGCCGGTGTGGCAGTGTCTGTAGTATCCTGAATTTCGAGCTCTTTCGGGTACATAAGATGAAGAAAATCACCAAAGCGAGGGTTCTTTATTGACAAATATACAACGGAAGCCGAAATTAAAAGATTTGGTTAGTTTTTTATCCTTATTTTTAAGAAGCCCTTCGATGAATTAAGCTTCATAAAAGTGGAGAAACAGATCGAATGAAAGAGTCGACATTTTGTCCATTGCAATTCCAATATTCTGTTTAAAAACCAGTCTTAAAAACTGGACAAAGATATTCTCGACCAGAGACTCTTTCATTTTAATCATGTGTTCCTCTGTACATTTTTTCTCAGATTCGGGTTCATATTTCACAAAAAAGTTTACTTGTTTTCTACCTATACCAATGTACTTATATCTCCGTTCACCGTTCTAACTGGAGAAGTATATGGAAATATTGACCTTGATATGATTCTTTTTTGAAATGCAAATCTTACCTTTGATCAAATTGTTGATATTTTTAGAGCAATCCAATGTTTTATTTACAATAGTCATAGATTTGAATGATTGTTGCAGATTCATCTTATTCTTTCCTTCTTATTTTTCCTTCTCTTTTCTATTTCATTCAACCAATATTGTTATTGTTATCGTTTGATATCATTAATTAATCATATCAAAAATGTACTGACATTGTGAAAATATTTTAAGTGAGAATTATGTTTTATGTACATGATATTTAACTATTACCTTTTATAACTTTTCTATTTAAGGTCTACCCGAGAACCTGCTCGGTAGACCTTATAGTATTTCTTCTGATTATTATTATTTTTTTTCCGCCGACTTTTAAACTCTTCGGCCCAAAACTGTACGCGACATGTCGAATTGAGCTTTCGCACAAAATACCGGGCAGAGATAAACTTTTCGCAGTCGAGGGCCACATTCGGAATTTTGTTCCGTTACGGAGTTCTTCCCCTTTTCACTAAATACCTTGTGATCACTTAAACTCGAAAACCGATGAAAGCTGATGAAGTGTAATGGGGAAAATGTTCGTTAGGTCATGACGGAACTTCATTACATTTGGTCCGAAACCGTGCGGTATACTTTTTTGGGGGGAGGGGGGTTATTGCCCTTTGAAGATTTTCAATTTCCGTCATCGCTCAAAACTTCTAAACGGTTAGTCGTAGAGACATGGGACCTTCACCATTATTCTTAGTTGCTATAAGTTACATCTAAAAATGTCAAGGTCAAAGGTCATCGGTGACTTTGACCTTTGACCTTACCCCTTGTTATCGCTTAAACTCAAAAACCGTAATAGATGGCTGAAAACATAAAATGGGAAAAATGTTCTTAATCATGAGACGCAACTTTGTTACATTTGGTCCGAAGAGATTCGACGACTCTTTATATGAGTTATTGCCCTTTGAAAGATTTTGAGTTT
>MJUU01024793.1:145274-157497 GCA_002080025.1 Modiolus philippinarum
GTCGATGTCTAATTGCAGCAGTAACTCTAAATTAGGGGTCTGGATTAGGGACCACTTTTGAACGTATTTTCAAGATTCACGGAAATTCTTATTGACGCACTTCGTCACTCACTGTTTTTCGAACTGGTTACGTGTCGCACATAGATCCCTTCAAGTTCCCTGAATTCATAGTTTTGGAAGAAAAAAATCAGTGAAAACTATCAGAGAAATTTAAAACCAGAAAATCACAGTAAATTACACGCAAAATTCCATGGGTTCGAGCTCTGGTGTGTTTGAAGTCGAAATACCAGTGGGACGAGATTCCTTGCCAATTTAGTAAAGAAATGTGACCAATACCTCCCAACAGCGATAAACATTTGATTTATTTGAAGCGTACTATAACACGCTCCACAATATCACCACTAGGTTCTAAATCAAATCAATTCAAATTGCACTCCAGAACCATACAGCTTATTTGTCACACTTATGCTTCGAGCTTAATGCCTAGAACAAACAGTCGGTCACATGTCATGCGTGTATCCCATTATCACACCATGGAGGTATAAATATAGTTATATATTATATGTTAATACCTCCATGATCACACTAAATGTAGAATATATCAAACTTTTAAACTAACAAAAGCGGATTTTCCCCCTGCAAAGTTTATCGGAAAACATTGCGTCATCTCTATTGGTCGCGAGAGCTCGGCATTTGATGGCCCATAGTGCTCATACATTTACATATATGTTAGACAAGTGGGCGTGTGATAGTTAGCTTAAACTTGATCGTCCCAAGAAGCATCAATTTATGGAAGAAGTATTTTCCTCAGTTTAAATAAAAAATAAGAATAAATAATAAACTAAGATGTAGTTGACAACATTTTTATCTGAAATTAACTTGAAATTTAAGATATCTCTTATAATATATCATATGCTATTTACTTCACCGTTGTTTTTGCGTTGTAATGAAATCGTTGTACGGTGCGTTGACTTGAGAAATACCATTAAAGTACTAATTTACAAATGTTCTACAAGTAGAAATATTTTGAAAAGAAACAGAATGGTAGTGTGTTTCTTTATGCTTTAGGTTCCATTCATACATTTATGTATTTTAACGAAAATTTCAGAAAATTTCCAAAATAACACACATTTCTGTATGAGCGTTCCAACGGTTTTCAGTTTTATCAAAATATAACTATTTCGAAACACTTTAAAAGCACGATGCAACGATCTCTGAATAATTTTTACATTCCGTGTGGGTATTGTTAACAAAAGAATTGAATACTTTACTGACTAAAATTCATAAAATAAAAATTTTTGGCTTCTCACTGCCATATTTTCCCGTTGTCTGTCATTGCAAATACCGTTGTCAGTGCGTTGGCACCGTTGTCACTGCGTTATCATGGACCAGCTTATCAAATTACTCGTTTTTTTATATTGCGTCTCGGATCAACGAACTTATCGCGCAGTAATTTGCGAGATGAAAATAACATTTGTTTACCTGTGACAGTGTACTGCATATTTTTATGGCAATGAAATCAACATGCGAAATCACACTATCCGATTATTTTCACGTATTACGCAATAACTTAATACATGCAGACGTATGGATGACTACGAAGTTTTGCCACATGTAGATTTTCAGGGCTTCGAGATTCAGCTCCATCGGAGCTTTGATTACACATGTGGTTTTAGACCCTTGCACCTCATGTGAGGTAAGCAAAGTGTTTGTTTTGCTTAGCTTATTTAATATTTTGCTTAGCTTAGCTTATAAATGCATATTTTTATTTGCTTTGCTTATTGCTTTATTTGCTTTAGTTGTATTTTTGAATTTGTCTATTTTTAATATAAGAAACGCAGTTTTGTCCACAATATAACTACATCAGAGTAAATGTATAATGAGACGAAATATATTTGTGAATGACTAAATACCGAAGTTACTGTAAATTAAAATTCTGCATATGCGCATTTCGACAACTTATGTCTCTTCAGTGCAGATAAAATCTAAATGTTTGGAAGACCATGAACTCAAAGATGTTTAAAAACTGATAGAGAACAAATAACCAAAACAACCTAAATGTAAAGCCAAAATCAGCTAAGGACAGAGCTTTGCATGAGGGAGATACTCCTTAGTTTTCAACAAAATTTACGAAAATTTAGATATTGTATATTTAATATTATGAAATAATAATGGAATAGATGAGACATATTTTAATTGAACCGGATTATTCTTCATCTGAGACATATTACTTAGATAGGTTGATAATAATATTTTTATTTCATATTAAAGGATAAAGACTATTTTTACTTGTAAGAATAATAAGTAATTTTATAGTACATTATCTTATATATTATGGGTTTATATTATATGACTACTATTGTTAAGTTTCAATCTACACAAAAATTAAAGAATCCCAAACCTGAGATGTGTTTTCTTCTTTACAAGAAATATCTGCATGTATTAAGTTATCATGGCTTTCCATATTATTGATATTAATGCTGCTGATGAGAGGTAACTCCTTGAAACACGTGTACAGCATAACGAAATTTACAGTTTTCTATGCAACATCATATTTTTTTGTATTTCGATGTTTTGGAAATGTTCATATTCTGAAAGCTTCACTCATTATGCATGGATTGAATAAAAAGTTAGCATTTTTGAGCCAGTAATTTCCTGAATATTTGGCTGAAATGAAATGTACGTGGGGAAAAATATTTCTCCGTTTTGTGCTAACAACTGCAAATTAGTCGCCGCATGACCATATTGATTTTTTTTCTGCTGAAATAAATAATTTATCTTTATCTTTCTTTTTTTCAAAATATGAAAACCATTTTCTGGAAATATTTACCATTTTTTTCACAATTTATTCTCAAACATATTAGGCCACTATGGGAAAATGAACTGTAGATATTTCCGCATTTCATACCTAAAGCGTGTTCATGTACAATAGAAAACCGATGAAAGGGAAATAATACTGAAAGTAAATGTATATGAATAATAGTATTTTGAGCAGTTTTATGTAGCAGGAGCGCCAGGAGTCTATTTGTCACCTGACGCCGCTGTCTACTGAAGGGTCTAAATTTGCCAATTAGAAACTCACACAAACCTCAAAAACAGACGACGGACGCAAAGTGAGGCAAGCTTGGCAAGTTAGAATTGTTCGTTCCTCTGGGATCTGACGACATCAAAGTTTGCATTTGACTGGCTAGTAAGACCCAATACTTAAGTTAAGTACATATAATTTAATAAATATATTATCAATACATAATCTCTGGTTTAACAATTCAATATAAATAAACTTTGAAGTATATGAAAAAATCAACAATTGTAAATGGCTATCAAAAATAAATATGCAAGTATAAAATAACCTAGTTGTTAAAACACTGGCAAAAAAGTCAAAAATGGCCTACATAATTTAGGATAACAACAACTTTCCCATACCAGTATGACCTTAAAGGTTTACAAAGGGCATGACATAAAATCAAAGCTCCGATGGAGCTGAAACTCGAAAGCCCTGAAAATCTACACGTGGCAAAACTTCGTAGTCATCCAAAGAACTGCGGCATACGTCTGCATGTATTAAGTTATTCCGTAATATGTGAAAATAATCGGATTGTGCGATTTCGTACATGTATGCATGTCGAATTTATTTTTATAAATATGCAATACACATGTCGCAGGTAAACAAAAGTTATTTTCATCTTTTACAAATTACTGCGCGGCAGGCGCGTTGAACCGAGACGCAATATAAAAATCGAGTAATTTGATAAACATGCAAACTGTTTTCAATTTAATATACCAACACCGTATTCAACTCAAGAAAATGAAGAAATATAACTTAAATACACAATGTATGCGATTTTGAAAGAAACTTGCGCACTATATCTTATCGGAAGCACGAAGATCATCTTTTAGAGCTGTTAATAGGCTTGAAGCCTTATGTGTTTTTTTTTCTTGTCATTTTAGCAACGCTCCAGCCATTTCATAGCTTTCGAGTTAAAAATGATCATTTGAAAATACGTTATTTTGATAAATCGGCAAACGAATATCGAAGCAAAAATGATAAAAAAGGGAAATTCCAAATTCAAATAATTATCCAAAATTATGGCAATTCATAAACAACACGATTAAGACAGTAAGACAAAAACAAAACAAATAAACAACAACGAACAAGAACACCACAAAACTAAAGCACTAACAGCATAAACCCCTATCATCAGGTGCTCCGGAAGGGTAAGCATGATCTGTTTCACGCGTGGCACCCGTAACACTGCCAGTGAAAAGTCCGGTTTTGTCACAGTCGGCGTTACTCAGTCCGGTAATAAACTCTGCAACTACCCAAAGATATATATTCTCAACTATGAAAAAGAAACATTGTAGCAGTCTGTCGAATCATGGTGACGACCATAAAACTTCTGAAGGGACAATTACAGCAGTGAGTGATAATACCATTGATGCATAAGTTTTTGAGATTATAGTAATTTCGCTGTGTTGACAAAATCGCCGTACAAACTACATGCAGCCACGGCAATAACGAATGAGTTGGGAAAGGAAGACGCCATATGCCGGAGATGTGGGAATATTACTGCTCAAAACCGTAGAGTTCACTATTGGAAAGTAGAAATCATCACAGTTGTCGTGAAGTTTTGTTTTCAGACGTCCAGAGTTGTCATTGTAGAGGTTTGGTCCAGGTATGATGCTGATAATGGTGTATCAGTGGTCTTTTTAATTTCGCGTTCATTTGGGTATATATTACTGAATTGTCAAGAGCCGAAGTCCATGAGACAAAAAGATAAATCAGGTGGAAACCACCGGCGAAACTGCCTGTCGACCGCAGTGGTCCTGACTTGGTACAGGCATATCAAAAGTAATGGTGGTTTAAATGGTTTTATGGCTAGTCAAACCTTTCCCTCCATTGCGGCAGTACCCGGCAGCAACTCAACAGCAATTGCCATCGAAAGATCGTAGACAGTTAAAAGAAATGATCATCCCAGTATTAAGTAAAGAAAGAGTCTTGAATCAGTGTTCGTACCGAAACTTTGAATTTTTCAACAACATACTGATATCTACTAAAGAACTTTTTTGATGATCGTATGAGACGGAATTTCTTGAAACTTGATTAATAAGGCGGTTACGTAGACAACTATGTCTAATTAAAAAGTCTGTAAAATTTTTGCTAGCTCTCGCGTAATGAATCAGCTGTGAGACATACACACCATAAGCAGAAGAAGCTGGAATATTACTGTCCATTTAGGGAAATTGATAATCTTTAAATTAAAATCGTCCCTCCTGTCGTAAATTCTAGTAATGAGATGTAAGTCAAAAAAGATGTTCATCTGGTGGTTTCTGTCGTTTCCCTTTTCTCTGGTTGTGGCGAATATATTTATGGAATCCATTTAGCAAAGATGCATTATTGAGGGAAAGAACATCATCAATATATCTATAAGTGAGATTGAAGGATCTAGCATCTTTTATTTTATTATCTTTTACGAGTTTCTGAAGAAATTCAGTCCGTAAGAATGTAAAAATAAGTCAGAGAAGAGGTGCACAATTAATGCCCATTTAGGATTGTTTAATGGAAGAACATCATCAATATAACGGAAGCTGAAATCAAAGGACTTGGCCATCTTCCCTAGCCAAGGGTTACGATCCGCTAAACTCCTTTTCACCCTTGGCAGATCAAGCTGGATTTCTGAGGCCTCGAATCCATGGATTTGATTTGTTGCAGTTGGACTAGCCTATTTTAATGTATAGAATGACAATAAAACTTAAAATAGGTTGTGTATTGATTTTATAATTTTGCAAAATGTCAAGTATTTGCAATGTTTCTTCACTTTTGAGGGTTAATTTTCTTAATTTTTTTTATTTTGACATTATTAGAAATCATAAATGATCTTTAATTTTTACAATACTTACTTACTTAATCCTCTTCGTGATTAGATGCACATAAGGCCATTTTTACAATAAATCATACAGAAAGTCTTAATTCAAAGGGAGATAATTTCAAACCTTTTGTTTTCAAAAATGTGGCTTGATCTGCCAAGGGTGAAGAGGAGAGGAGCGGATCGTAAACCTTGGTCAGCGAAGATGGGACTTGGCTAGTTTATTGTCTTTTTTCTGAACTAGCCCTTTGATGAACCTTGCTTCATAAGAATAGAAAAATTAAACTATTAAACGTGGCGCACAATTAGTCCCCATAGGTATCCCTATTGTCTGCTGGAAAACTTGTCCTGAAAATTCTACAAATATATTATCAATCAAGAATACCAGCATTCCGATGACATTCTCCACTGTATACTTTTTGTGTGAATCAGTGTGATGTTTAACAAAATAGGCCCCATCTTTTCCTATCACTAAATATGAATATCTCGTCTTTCATTCTTTTTGGTACAGAAAGACTGATGTATTAAATCCCGGTGTACTGAGTTAAGTTTATGATGTGGAAAAGTAGTACATGTATAGAATGTAGAAAAATCAAATGTTTTTACACTGTTGCAGTGGTTGAGTTCAGTTGAAGAAAGATATTCTAATAAGTCTTTTGAGCTTTTTTACAATCCACATCTGATTCACTCCGCTTGTGAGTATACTTTATCACTATATATCTTTATATATATCTTTGATTATATTTAAAGGTTGCAAAATGCATAAATTGTGAAATAACTTGAAACTGTAATAGTGTGATTGAATCTATCCTCTGCCTTAAACTTGGAAAAAAACAAGTGAAAAAGATGATAGCAATATTTTGGTATTACTTTCTATTGGTACATAACGTGAATTTTATTGGTCATTGAAAATCCGTAATTTCTCTTTAACTTTTATACCACGCCACATATAATGGCGAGGTATTATGGGATACCCTCAGTCGTGTGTCCGTCGTCCGTCCCCCGAAGGTTTCCGACTGATAATTTGTGAACGAAGTAATATAAAGTCTTCAAACTTGGAATGTGCATGAGTTGTTTGCCACAAAACTTAGGTCGAGTTCGATTTTGGGTACAGAGGTCTAAGCGGTTCATGAGTTATGCCCCTTCAAACTTTGAAATTTTGCGAATTTTATGGTTTCCGACTGATAACTTGTGAACGAAATAACATAATGTCTTCAAACTTGGTTTGTGAGTTGTTTACCACAAAACACAGGCCAAGTGTAATATTGGGGTCAGCCATACATAGGGTTCTGGAGTTATGTCCCTTTTACCTTTGACATTTTGTGAAACGTGGCGGGGTATCATGTAATGCACCATTACTATTTTTATAACATAAAGATCTCAAATCATTTTAGGTTGCACTAAGGTAAACAAACACAATTCACAAACCTCTTTTTGGGAGAAAATACATATGCATATTCATGTGCAGTACATACATGGAATCAAAGCATATGCTATTTTATAGGGATGTATTGAGAATATATAAAAATGAGAACCAGAGGTGGTTATTTATTTGAACAAGTTTTCTAGCTGCCAAATAGTCAGTGAAGCAGGGACGGAATTTTTGCTAAAAAATGTATACGTTCCTGAAAGGTCAATATTTAGGTGTATACAAAATGGAAAAATATGCCGCACAACTCTATTTTTTTATTCTTGGAAAAAAGTGGTACATGTCATCTTTTCAAAGAAATATCAGAATCTTTATGAAACTTTTTCATTTCTGAGTGACAGCATTTGCTGTTCAGGGAGTTCTTATGGGAATCTGCATTATGGCTATTTGCTAGAGTGCCAACTATAGAGTAAAAATGACTTTTACACTTCAAATGATTTATTGATAAAGATTTAATTATTATGGCTTAGAAATGTTGATTTCACAAACTTATACTTGTTTTTGTAAACAGATTTGACATTAGTTGAAGATTAAAGGTCAAAATTCAGATATTTGAGGCCCAAAATGGGGTCTTAGGACATAGACTTAGTATGATTTAAGTTTATTTCAGCAGATCCTTAAAAATTTAACTGAAAAATGTATTAGATTTATATGTATATGACTTTCTTTTATAATGCTTTAGAATTATCTCTATTGTAATAAGTTTAGAACTTTTTAAATGATTATTTGATGGTTCATGGGATATGTTCACTCTTTTGTATTGCTTGTCTATTGCCAGTCATGTAATATGAAGCTAAATTAAAGAAATATATTTTCAAGTGAAATTAAATCTAGCCTTATTTCATGGTTTGAAATCTCAATTATTGTATTTGAAAGGCATGCTGAAAATTTTAGACCAGTCAAAGCATGCTCTAAAAGATGGAGTGGTGTTGTGTAACTTTAAATGAAAATTTGACCCTGAGTTTTGAATGAGTTTGAATATTGGTTAATGCTAGGCAAACAAAGCATGAAAAGTGATTAAAAATACTTTTTTCAATTTAATTTAAACAAATCTTAGCTTTTTCTAGTTAATTGTATAACCAAAAAGTACTTGGTATCATTTTAACATGTTACCAAATCTAGATTATTATATAGAGGACGGTGAAAGATTGAAATTTCTCAGTGAAATAAAAGTGATAATTAACTGTGAAATTATTTTCCATAATTTCACTCTAGGAAATGACGTCACAATAGACGTCGTGAACGTTGTTAAGAAAACGTCTCAGCGGATTAACATGATAAACGTAGTTCATGAAAGAATCTTGAATTAAACCATTATATATGCGAGAACTGATCTATATAATAAAAACAATAACTAATCCTAGATTCTTATTATCGAAAATATTCAACTCATGATCGAGAAACATTGTAATTCACTCATGCGCTACTCGCATTCGTGAATTACTGCGTTGTTCGATCATTCGTTAAATATTTTGTGATAATCAGAATCTCGGATTAGTTACAGTATAATTATCAAACATCCAATAATTTTAACTAAAGGATAAGCTTGTGAAATCCATGAAGAGGTCAACGTCAAAAGGTATCATTTGGCAACCTTCATTGTGTTCTGCTCAGAACACCAGAAGCTATTTGGATCACATATCAGTACACAAGTTTGCATGTTTATAATAGTTACCTTGTGCAATAGTACACAATGCTTGAAAGATAAAAAGTACATTTGTATTTGCAATTTTATTTACTGTCGTTGAAACATACGGGGAAATATAACTTAAGGATTTTTTTAACTACCTTAAAGGTAAATCAAGTAGCCTTTAAAGAGGCATCTTCAATTTTGCAGATATTTCCTTGGTATCTGGCAGCATTCTACATTTTTGGGCTTCATTTTTGACGCATTTGTTTTCAAGTTTCTTTCTTTTTGTTCTGTTGTTTAAATTTTATCTCGCACTATTTTTTGTCAAATTATAATTTGTTGAAATATTTTATTCTCTATTTTTNNAAAAATATGGATTTTGGGGCTAAATAACGGCAGTAGAATACCGAAGGAACAAAGCACAAGATTACACAAATCAAAGAAAAAAATATTCGTTTGAATGGATTATCAGAAAATTCCGAAAATCTGACATTTGAAGCTACACTTGACCAGTTACCATCTTGAAAGAAAGAAAGAAAATATTAACTATTTGGTTCCATTTACATACAAGTATACAACAAATAAACAATGAACTAAATGATACATTTGAAATATGACATAACTGTAATACCATTGTCTGCTATTATGAATGATTTCGCAGTTACGTGTCTTCAGTGTGATCTGTGATAATTTTATGTTGTAACGAAATACTAAAGAGTCTCCCGTTTAACTTGCATGCCAATGATAGAAACAATGCAATTTATTGTAAATATATTTCAACTGTAAATTGTCGTATCAATCAAAGTAAGGAAGATATCCAGACTTGAGTAGTGAGTGGATCATTCCATGCCAACATGCATTCACACATTCCTGTCTGTTTCTTTATTGTTGCATATTGATTTCACTGTTGCATGTTTAAAGCATTATTGAATACAAATATGTTTACGATTCAAGTGACCGGGACAGGTTAAGATTTTAGATGAATCTAGATACTGAAAATTCGAAATATTGCAATCATTTATCAGTATGGATTTCCATAAAAAATATCAGAATTATCGCTCACTTTGAAGAAGTCGAACCAATCTTGTAGTCGCATTACTGGCAATACAAGTGAATTGGATGTCAGTCCATATATCTCTTATCTATGGCAAGTAATGTTTTGCAGAATTCATCAATTTTTCATTTATATTCATTCATTTATATTCAATCTTTTATTTTATTAATGTGCAAAATTTTTTCATCTAAATACAATATTTTTTATTAAAATGCAACAATTGTTATTAGTCGTATTTTTATCATAATTTGAAAAGGGATTAATCTTATTTTTTCTGCACTGCTTGGTATCAAAAGCATAAATGAAGATTTTGAATTTGTTGTCCGTGAAATCCTAATTCTAATCGAAAGACTATTTCCAGTTTGTTCATTTATTCGATGTTTTACAATAAATCTAGTTTTTAAAATTGCAGGTCATATTTTTTATAGACTGACGGCTTTTCGTTAAATGTTTTCAGAACATCTCCCTCTGTCCTGGACTAATTTTGGCCTTCCATCAAGATCCTATTGGTTATTTGTTTGCTATCAGTTAGATGNTGTTCAAACAACAATCTGGAGAAACGTAATTCGCAATAATTTCGGTATTTTGATATTTTACGAAAGGATATGGAGTAAATGAACATGAGACCATAACACATATGTTAAGTCCAACTGCAATAATTTTAATGAGCTGTATGGCCATTTCGGAAATTTATTCCTCATCAGCAGCACTAGAACCCAAACAAAAGAAATCCATAATTTCAAAAATGTTTAAAATGCACAAAACCAAACGAAATCCGAATAACCATTTTTTATATATTCGATATTCATATGATATATATATTCGATATTCATATGATATATATTCAATTTTTTTTTTAAATAATACATATTCTCAAGTTGTTTACACTTGTTGCTGCCTTTTTAGATCATAGAATATATGATCTATTTGTTATAAATTTGTATCAGTATTAGATCAAACTTCTTCTATAACCTGTAAGCCCACATTTATTGTTAACTTATCTTACTTCTAAATAGTTTGAATTTACAGAGGTAAATCTTCTTTTTATTATATTACAGAAGGGGGAATGTAATGAAGCAAAATGGGGTTTGTTGACTACATATATTTACATATATAAGTCACTAAAAAGGTACTGTTATCTGAAAACTTTCAGTGAGTTCTTTAATTCATCAGCAAATTATCATAACTACCCGTTAGGTAACTCCTTGACCTTGAGAAGCACAGTGCAGTCGAAATTTTGTCCACTTTCTTTCGTTTTATTTATTTATTATGAACTTTTTAAATTTCGACAATTTATATCTCTTCAGTGCAGATCAAATCAAAACTATTCGGCAGATTTAAAATCATGGCTGCCTGTGATTGGTTGTAAATATACTTGAATTATACTTTTTGTCTGAATCTACATTGACTTGGTAATGTTTTTAAACTAACATAATATTTTTATTCTTGTCCTGCCTTATAAGCATAAAGTTTGTTGGTTGACGTACTTTCAAAAACGATTTGGAGCCAAAACTCTTTTGACAAATTCCGCGGAGCAGGATTCGTTACTATTGTCGCCTATTGCAAAACCAATGGTGTTTTGAAGCCTTGAGACATATCATCTTGACTTCATTAAATATTCTGTAAAAGATTAATTGGTTGATTGATTAGTTAGTTAGAGTTTAACGTACAATGAGCAATATTTCAGCTATATCAGGACGAGAACAAGTTAATCAATTCAAAAAATTGAAAGCAAAAGAGGTGGAAGGGACAACCGGGGCAACGAGTTTTAAATGCCACTAGAAAAAGGGAGTAATGGGTAGGGGCAGGAAATCTAGCCTTACATACCGACACAGTATGCGTCTGTTCTCTTTAGAGAAATATAGAAGGGGTCTTTATACCGCATGGAGCGTGGCGTTTCTCCACACAGTTTGGCTACAATGGTTCGCGGTCAGGCTTTCCGTATTATGACCTGACTACCCCGCATAGACAGGGCATTCCCCTATTCACCATCAGGGGACGCGCCCGGCAGCTCTGTAAAAGAAAGACAACACTAACTGGGATTTCAAGTCAGCATGATCTAGGTACTCCAACGAAAAAAAAATTATAATTGCATTCAAGGAATATAACGGTGCAAAAAGATAGTCATCTGTTTCAATAATAAGAAATTAAACTTTTAATCTCCAAAAAATTTAGTTTAAGGATAAATTAACATCATTAAAAAATTACAATTTGCCCACTTCCGGTATTTTTTTTCCTTCACATTT
>MJUU01024795.1:0-10604 GCA_002080025.1 Modiolus philippinarum
ATGGGTGAGATCAGGTGCACCGGTAGAGTAAGCATCTCCTGCTTCTTAAAGACACCCGCCGTGTTGAACATGTCAACTCCGGAAGTAAAGTCAAATCCGGTAGAGGAAAACAAACTTTAGTGGCCCAAAGCCCATAAAGCAAGTCCTTGTAAGCCTTTACTCCCTACTCCCAACTTTTGTTTTGTTAACAGGTAGAAGACTAACCTTTTCTCTTTACACTTGTGTTTTTAGCTAACATAACTGACCCAGAAAGTGATCTCTGTGCCAACTTGCTGTTGGGTGTGGGGTTTCCTCACCATTCATTGAAGATCTGACAATGGCTTTGAGTTGTTATTACTCCACTTTGGGTCATTGTCTCTTTGGCACATTCCCGGTTTCCCTTCTTTTTTCTTTGTCCAAAAAGATTTAAAATGTTGTTTGCCCGAATTTAAGATTTGCAATTTACAATGCAGTCATGAAAAGTCCAGAGAATCACAGAAATCAATAACACTAATAACCAAAAACATTAACAACAAGTGTGGAAAGTCAGAGAATCACAAAAATTGTGATACCACTTATAACCAAACACATAAACAAGGAAAAAGTGTGTTTTGGTGTATAGAGTCCTAAAAAGAAAGTATACACCTTGTGACAAAATCTATGCCTGTAAATCATTGAAAAAACATGTGTAACACACGAATATTGTTTGAGTTTGCAACTATGCAATGGTAACTATTTTATAAAATCATATTTATTGAATATAATGAAATAATTGAGAAAACCAACCACCAATGTGACCCGCCATGCCCTAGATTGGAACCCATAGGGCCACAGAAAGAGAGGAAGATCTAAAAACACTTGGAAAAGGGATTTAACATCAGACATACAGAAGATTTGGGAAGCCTTTGGGAGAATTAAAGACATTGGCAAAAGACAGAAAGCAACAATGTCGCCCTATGTCCCCCATGGGACGATGTGGATTTAGTCCATAATGAAATAATTATTATTTTGGACATTTTTTCTCATTTGTAGTATAACAAAAGTTCTAAATGGTGCCATGAATATTTCCTGAATTACAAAGGACTTTGTAGAGCTGTAGAAATCAGGCACCAGTTGTCCAGGATTCTGAAGAAATTCAATGTACCTCTGGTATCTTGTCAAGGTAAGTGAACCATAATATACATGTTTGTATGTAGAATGCAGCCTGTAAATCTTGAAGTTTTGAGACTTGGGGTACATGAAAGGAACCAGGAAGTCCAATTTTGATATATATATATATGATGTCAGAAATCAAAAAGTTTAAAGTCAGTATTCCTGTGATCTTGTTTTGTTTAAGTATATTTTTGAATTGCAATTTAGTCATGAATTATCTAAGAT
Source organism: Modiolus philippinarum (assembly GCA_002080025.1). Lineage (NCBI taxonomy): Eukaryota > Metazoa > Mollusca > Bivalvia > Mytilida > Modiolidae > Modiolus > Modiolus philippinarum. The sequence continues at coordinate 1,357 of MJUU01024795.1, forward strand.
GAGTTCAGAATGAATTTGACATGAAATGTGTGAATATATGAATATTACCTGCAATGGCAGCTATTACTATACAGATAAAGCCCTACGTTAATTCTGGGACAGGGACTTCAAACTATTTAACAAACCAGTTTGATCGAATAAAAAGCGGTGTCCCGGCTACGATTTTCGGCCGTAACTTTTGATTTACTCAACATAAAATTATTCCGAAAAATTTGCCGTAAAGCTGATTTATCGCATATTTACAACGTTAAATTTTCATTCAAACAACAATGAAATCCTAATTAAAAATGGGTAATAAATGCTCCATGGGTTGTTTTCTTGTGTAAAGAGGTCATAAAATTATCGAGAAACCTTCCAATAAACAAATGACAGTTATTGATGATTAATGAGCATCAGAACAATGAAAATCAAGAAAATTGGCTAACTTCAACTCGTTAGTTTACCTGTCAAATTCCATCCTACTATTACTAAATTTTACCAGTATAAAGCTATTTGTATTGGCCTTATAGACATATATAATTTATGCAGGAAAAAAATTTAACAGTGCTAATCAATTTTGACTAGTGTGACCATGCTTATGCAATTTTTAGAAATAAATTGTGGGGTTCAAACACTAAACTTTTCCCTGTGTATTTTAAAACTAAATTTTCAACGAAATTTAAAGAAAAATATACCATGATTTGCATCGAAGTTTCATCTTTTCAATCATATAAATTTTGTAGCATTAAATATTTTGGGGAAAATAGAAAGTGTACTGAATAAAACGTCATGAAGTGTAAAATTTTGTGGTATGTTTCTAAAAAATTCAAAATTATCCAAGTTTAAGAGCAGAGTTTTGTACTTTTGAATAAATTTATTTTACAAAAAATATACTATGATTTTTTGCAATCTTTTTTCTATAAAATGGTGTTCTTTGTATTAAAATCGGTGGAAAAATTTAGCTGTAAAGTGTACTAAAACTTTCCTATGTTTCAACAGAGAAATGCCAAAAAATATGACGATTTACAGGTAAATCTGCCGAGACACCGAAATTGTAAGAAATGCGAATGTTTCAAATCCCTGTTATATTTGTCCCAGGTTAATTGCTGTGCTGTATCCCGCACAGCTGTATCTTTTATACTTTACAAGATATAGATTCAAGCCACGCCCACTTCCTGTATTTATGGACACACAGAAATCCCCAAAATATTCATTTTTATACCCCCTCTTTAAGGGATGTGGGCATTTAGTTTTACCCTTTTCTGTACATACGTCTGTACTTTTGTCCATACATTCGAAATTTTCGTCAAAGATTTCTCGGCTTGTGTATGCAAGAATTATTTGATATTTGGTCTGAAGCTTTGGTATGATGAGTTGTACAGTGTGTCCCATTTTCAAGTCTGTCTCTCATTTACTTCCTGATTGCCCAATTATCTATATGGTGGGGGCATATGCGTCCCGTGGACACATTTTCTTTTATTAGATTATATTTTCCATTTAGTGAAGTTGTTTTATGTATTGCAGGATGAAAACGATATATGATAAGTGTCTTTAGATATCAAATGTATTACCGGTAGTACTCGGCACAAAACAGATTGAAATGCTCTCCACAGGCTTGCACCTCAATGTGTTTCTAGGCCCTGTACAAAAAGCAGTTGATATTTAAAGACACTAACTATATGTTGTCTATTTATTAGAACCCTGCATATAGATCCAACTGACCTACATTTTTCTCTTTCTCTGTCTGATAGTCTTTCTGTATGTCTGTCACATTTTTTTTGCCAAAGAGACATGACTAGTGTTATTAAAAATGTTTTGGAATTATATGTCCCCCCTCTCAAAGATGAGACATATTGTTTTTGTCTTTTCTGTCTGTCATCAGTCCGTCCATACGTCTGTCAGTCAGTCTGTCTGTCCCTCCGTTCGTCCGTTTGAATGTCCGTCTGTCTGTCAGTCCTTACGTACGTCACAAAGTTTGTGGACGCCAATTCTCCTACCAATTTTATTGGATTTTAGCCAAACTTCACAGGATTGTTGACCAGTATGCCTAGTTGTGCATATTGTCTCGCCTAATTGATTTGCTAATTTTTGTCAGAGTTATGCCCTTTTTTGACTTAGTATTTTGCAAAATAAATTGTGGACGCCAATCCTCCTATATCTTTCATCGGATTTCACAGGGTTGTTGTCCATCATACCTAGTTGCACATATTGTCTCACCAGATTGATCGGTTAATTTTTATTGGACTTATGCCCCTTTTTGTCTTAGAGTTTTGCGAAATTAAGTTTGTGGATGCTAATTCTCCCACATCTTTCAAAGGATTTCAACTTAACTTTACATGATTGTTAACCATCATGTTTAGTTTTGCATATGGTCTAGTTAGTATGATCGGCCACCCAGTGACAACATAAAACTTACTTGTGTTTCATCACTAAAAGAACATTACCTAGTAGGGGGAGGAGGACATTTTGTTTATGTATCAAAAACGATGATGAGTTGTATCATGCAAGCATTTGTAAAGTGTATATGGTAACCATGTCCTGTTTTCAGATACATTGTACTTTCATTTTTTTTTTTACCAAAAAATTCAATTTTATTTCCTTGATAGGACTTGTATTAACTCAAATCCCCATCAGAAAATCATAGCTATGCAGTTATTGTAAAAATTAGATATATCTTACTCACATTAAATCTTGTTCAACATAAGATATCTAACAATGTAATCCCCATATAGAGAGGATTTATATTACATTAAAAGGGGGAATTTTCGGGAGGGGTTTATTATAGCAAATTTCGCTGTATATTTTTCAGTTAAATTAAAAAAATGATTTTATCTCTGATTAAAACAAGTTATTCAATAAAGCCATTTTAGATTTAAGCATAATGATTGACTAAAACCTTGAGGATGCATGGTCATTGAGCTATATTTTAAAACCACTCTCACATCTTTTGAAACATCTCACCTGCACTGGATTTGCAAATGTTTAGATTTATACACGGTCACAAAAAAATAAAAACATGTATAATGGTCTGATGTGAAAACCTTAGCAGTTGTTAAAAGAAGAAATATGAGTAGCAATTTGGATATTGTTTCCATGTCACAGATTTGCTAACATGGATGAGTTGAACTCACTATTGATTGTTTTTTGTTGAAACTTTGCAGGGTTGTTGGGTACAATGGAAGAAAGCTCCATTTGTTTTGTTTTGTTTATTTGTTTTGGTGTTTTTTTTTTGGCAGCTTTTTTATTCCAGAGTTATGGGGCTCTGAATTTCTCAAAAATGGCTTAAATTGGCTTTCTGTTCACATGCTATCCTATAACTGGAAAATGCTTTGATCATTTTCTTGACATTTTGCAGAATTGTTAGGTGTTTCAGAAGTAAGCTCCCTTTAAATTTCTTGTTAATAGATTTTCTATTACAGAGTTATGGGACTTCGAAGTTATGAAAAATAAGTTAATATAGACATAGTATTGAAAACACTGATTGATATCTTGGGTTGTGTCCCATTCCTTCCAGTTAATGAATAATAAATCATCTTGAAAACAGTTGAGATTCCACGACAAAAACATGTATATTGATACCATGAATTGATTCATATATAACATAAGTCATCTTTGGTGGTTCCCAGTCCTAACGTTTAAAAAAACATTGGGGTATAGATCTTTTTTGATGCCATAGAAATAAAAGTAAAGATAACTTTAATTTGGGTATTCACCTGTAAACAAATCAATAATCAATATAAGCTCTATGCAAGCATTTTAACATGTTTCGAAATTGATAACCATTTAGCAATTGTGAGCTAATCCCACATGGTCCCAAGGCTGATGAAGGCCTGAAGTTCCAAGTTTGAAAATCAGAGAAACCCTGAGCTAGTGTAGGAGTCTTGAAACTTGACAAATGCTTGATTGGAAACCACAGAGATGATGGCCTCCTGATTGAAAATCCAGTACCTCAACCACTGGGCCACCCAGTCTGTGAACCATAAAACCAGGGGTAAATGTATAAAATAGATAACAAGATGTGATTCTTCCACAGATTAATAGATTTTTGCAGGTCAGATCATGCCTGGCTGCTTTATAATAGGTAAAATTATACATCCACTTCATCTAAAATGTGGTAAATTCTTTGGATCAATGCTTGTATGAATTGCACTCTTGTAGAATACAATTTCTTTGATTTTATGTACAAGGGCGCAATTACTTGATAGTAATTGAAGGAAAAAGAATATAATTTATTTTGAAGTAATTTGATAAACTCATCCAAAATTCAGACTTTTGTATCAGATGGTGAAAGGGAGATAACGAAATATCACCCATATGTATTTTTGTCTACATATTTCAATGGGCAACATATATTTTACTTTAAAAAAAAAATTTAAGTTAAGAATTGGGTAAAAGGTATTTTGTATTAATGAATACCAGCTTAAATATAGAGTCTACAAAGAAATTATTTATTTTATCAAAGCCTGAATTTTATGACAGGAATTTATTATCTTGTCAGATATTGGATCAGAATTATTTATAATTGACCGAAAAGTAGTATGTTTAGGTAGAAAAACAGGTATTTCCATCCACCTGATATGTCAGTTAATTACCACATTTGAAGATCCCAATTCTTAAAAAATTAAGAAAGGGTATGCCGTATTTCAAGGTTTTCAAACTACTATAAAACATTCTTAACATAAATGGTCTTGGCAATGTGAATGAAATGTACCTTTTCATTCTACAGTCAATTATGATGTCACATCTCAACATTAAACTCTGTATTTTAGTAATAGACCCTTTCATGATAACTGCTGTCCTAAATTTTGCATATGCACTCATATGCCTTTAACACGCTGGTCCATGATAACGCAGTGACAACGGTGCCAATGCACTGGCAACGGTATTTGCAACGCACAGACAACGGGAAAATATGGTGGTGAGAAGCCAAAAATTTTTATTTTATGAATTTTAGTCAGTAAAGTATTTAATTCTTTTGTTAACAATACCCACACGGAATGTAAAAATTATTCAGAGATCGTTGCATCGTGCTTTTGAAGTATTTCGAAATAGTTATTTTATGATAAAACTGAAAACCGTTGGAAGGCTCATACCGAAATGTGTGTTATTTTGGAAATTTTCTGAAATCTTCGTTAAAATACATAAATGTATGAATGGAACTTAAAGCAAAAAGAAACACACTACCATTCTGTTTCTTTTCAAAATATTTCTACTTGTAGAACATTTGTAAATTAGTACTTTAATGGTATTTCTCAAGTCAACGCACCGTACAACGATTTCATTACAACGCAAAAACAACGGTGAAGTAAATAGCATATGATAAATCCTATAAGAGATATCTTAAATTTCAAGTTAATTTCAGATAAAAATGTTGTCAACTACATTTTAGTTTATTATTTATTCTTATTTTTTATTTAAACTGAGGAAAATACTTCTTCCATAAATTGATGCTTAGTTCTTGGGACGATCAAGTTTAAGCTACTATCACACGCCCACTTGTCTAACATATATGTAAATGTATGAGAACCATGGGCCATCAAATGCCGAGCTCTCGCGACCAATAGAGATGACGCAATGTTTTCCGATAAACTTTGCAGGGGGAAAATCCGCTTTTGTTAGTTTCAAAGTTTGATATATTCTACATTTAGTGTGATAATGGGATACACGCATGACATGGGACCGACTGTTTGTTCTAGGCATTAAGCTCGAAGCATAAGTGTGACAAATAAGCTGTATGGTTCTGGAGTGCAATTTGAATTAATTTGATTTAGAACCTAGTTGTGATATTGTGGAGCATGTTACAGTACGCTTCAAATAAATCAAAAGTTTGTCGCTGTTGGGAGGTATTGGTCTGCATTTCTTTACTAAATTGGCAAGGAATCTCGTCCCACTGGTATTTCGACTTCAAACACACGAGAGCTCGAACCCATGGAATTTTGCGTGTAATTTACTGTGATTTTCTGGTTTTAAATTTTTCTGATAGTTTTCACTGATTTTTTTCTTCAAAAACTATGAATTCAGGGAACTTGGAGGGATCTATGCGCGACACGTAACCAGTGCGAAAAACAGTGAGTGACAATGTGCGTCAATACCGTGAATCTTGAAAATACGTTCAAAAGTGGTCCCTAATCCAGACCCCTAATTTAAAGTTACTGCTGCAATTAGACATCGACTTTTCTGCATTTTTTTTTTCGTTTTTTTTTCATTTCGACCTAATTAAAGTCGTCACAAAGTGCATGTTTTTTTTAATGAATCAAAAATCAGATGAATGAGAGTAGTTTCAGCTCACTGGGGCAGCTTACAGACTAATTATGTCATTAAGTAATACGACAGACCGTTGTCTTTGCGTTGTACCTGAATCGTTGTCTTATGCGTTGCATTATTTGCAATGCTAATACGTGATTTTACGAAGATCTGGAACATTTAAATCTTGGGAAAACATAAAAAAAGACATAACATTTCGTAATGCTGCTTTATTCATTCATAAATGAATATATTTTAGAGAGAAAATTAGGAAATTCCACAAATGACACTTATTTTTTGTTCGACCGTTCAAATTGTTCACAGTTTTATTCTTAAACACAAGTTTTCTGCACTTTACTAATGTAACATACCGATTCCGCAATAATTTTTACATTCCGTGTGGATATTTTCAAAATTCTAATGGATTACAATAAAATCTTAAAACACCAAAAATAAAACCTATAGGCAGAATTACGTGTGTTATACCATATATTTCCGTTGTCTATGCGTTGCAAAGACCGTTGTCACCGTGTTGGCACCGTTGTCAGTGAGTTATCATAGACCAGTGTGTTTAAGTGGGTAAAATGCAACATTATAATATATGTCACATCTGCGGATGTCATTTTTATGTGAACTGTTATTATTTTCCACTCCAAATCGCAAGAACACAGTAATCTTGAAAGGGCAAATTGTGAGTTGAAATGTGTCACTAATCAGTATATCTACTTATGTAATGATATACATTGAGAAATGTGTTGGAATTGCAAAAATCGTGAATTTAAACTGAACAGAAGATTGGCAGATGTCATGCAGTAAATTTGTTGTTTTTTTTACTACACACATCATTTAATTAAGATTAACTAAGATTACACACCTGGGTATAAGGCGGAAGGTGATTGTTGCACATGTTTTCGTTACATAATACTTATCATGTAAGGTCTTACTCCATTTATCATCTCAGTATTTTAGATGTTATTTTGAGTATCACTTTCCTAACAAATATAAAAAAGTCTGTAGGTGTTACAGGTGCAATAACAACACTATGTAGATTTGAAGTTAACAGCCATTTATTTCACTAAATATCATGAATTTATGTAGCCAACAAAAATTTACTGAAGTCATGCATTTATAAGGTTCCTACCATGAAAAGTGAGAGGTGACCACTGTAGTAATCAATCTGTCCATCTTAAAAGTCTTTCTCCAGGTTTTTTTCAGGTTTTGATTTTGGTATTTGGCATATATTTTAAATTGACCTATGGATATTGACTCTTGACCTTGAATTTATCATCAAGGTCTCATTGCTTTCTCAATGACAAAGTTGTGTCAGGGTTAGAACTTCTTTTATCTTTTGAGGTAGGCATTTGCTATTTTGCATGAGGAAAGATCACTCCAAGATGATGCATCATGAACAATTGTTGACCTTGAACTTCGATCTCAAGGTCATAGTGCTGTTCAGCAAGATTCACAGCAATTCACACTATAAATGACTTTTTAATTGCATAGTTAAAAAAATTTAGATCAAGATATTCATAAATATAATACCTCTTGCTAAAGCCATGCAAATTTTCTTTTTATACCCCCGGAAACAAAGTTTGGAGGCGGGGGGTATATAGGAATCACTTTGTCTGTCTGTCTGTCTGTCCGTCTGTCCACCCGTCTGTCCATACTTCTTGTAAGCCTAACTCCTCTTAAACCACTGGAAGGATTTTGATGAAACTTTACACAAAGAAAGGACACTATATGGAAATATGCATGAAAGTATATAATTTTTTATTCGAATCCAGGGAAGGGATATAATTTGACTGTGAGTTTTCTTGGATTCCCAATGTATGGGTAACCTTGTAAGTGCAACTCCGCTTAAACCACTGTAAGGATTTTGATGAAACTTTACACAAAGGAAGGACACTATCTTGAGATGTGCATGAAGGAATATGATTATTTTTGGAATCCGGGAAGGGGAGGTAATTTGATTTGGACTTTCGTTGAAGAAAATGTCAAAGAGGCAAAAAAAAAGGGTGAATTTTATATTTGTCCAATTTTGACAGAGTATTTTTATTGACACCCTTACGAAAAGTTCTTTCTTGACAATTATATCATTTTGTCCATATTTGTATTGTGTCCACACCTGTATTGTGTCCACACCCACTTAAATTTGCACTTACCATATCCATTCAGGGTTCAATGAGCAGGGGGTATATTTGGCTGCCATTCGGCGACAGCTCTTTTTTTTTCAAAATTTGGATTCCTTACAAAAGTAAAATGGACTGTTTCAGTCAAAAACACCTCTGTTCTAGTAGACAATGTATACTCTCTACAGATGTTTTAACCAATCAGAAATGTCCAGAACAAGAACAAATCCTATACAAGTTATACTGTTGTACTTCATTAACATTCAAATCTTGTAAGGGAAGAAATGGGATTATTTATAATATTCTGCTGAATTGAATATCCAGGTAAATCCTGCAATTTTATTGGTTACGTTGACGGGGATATGAGACCTTATTCCTGTGGTAGCAAAGTCACAATTCTTGAGCACTTTTAAAAGAAAAACTATAGCACTTTTAGCAGAATATAATTGCTGTTTGTGCTTCACAGGGGATACTATATGTTATTCGGTAATCTTCGCAGGGGATACAGGTTCATATTCCCTGTCTGTGTTTTATATCTCCTGAGACATCAGGCGAAGGGGATATAGGGTACAGACAGGAAATATGAACCTGTATCCCCTTTGAAGCACGAATAACCTTTATATTCTGCTAGAAGTGCTATTATTTGTCCTTTAAAAGCAATTAAAAATTGTGATTTTGCTACCACGGGGATACGGTCTCAAATCCCCTGTTAAGGTAACCAATCAAATTCCAGGATTTACCTGGATATTTCACTTCAGCAGAATATAAGTATATAATTCCTGTCTGTGCCCTATATCCCCTTCACCTGAATATGAACCAATATCCCCTGTGAAGATTCCCGAATAACATATAATAGCCAGTTCTGACATTATATGTTATTCGGGAATCTTCACAGGG
>MJUU01024798.1:34962-67293 GCA_002080025.1 Modiolus philippinarum
CCAAAGGATGTGGAGTAAACATACACGAGACAAACTGGTAAAACCAAAGGATGTGGAGTAAACAGACACGAGACAAAATGGTAAAACCAAAGGATGTGGAGTAAACATACACGAGACAAACTGGTAAAACCAAACGATGTTGAGTAAACATACACGAGACAAACTGGTAAAACCAAAGGATGTGGAGTAAACAGACACGAGACAAAATGGTAAAACCAAAGGATGTGGAGTAAACATACACGAGACAAACTGGTAAAACCAAAGGATGTGGAGTAAACAGACACGAGACAAAATGGTAAAACCAAACAACGGAACAACATTTTATTGTTGTTCTTCATATTGAAGTCACCATGAGGCTTTCAACAATATAGCTTTGTCCATACCTTCCAAAAAGTTCAAGACAGCCCCTAGGGCCGGTTTGAGCGGAATTCATTGCTAAATGTCGAGCAACGCAATGCTACATCATTGTTTTACCCATGGGTGCGGGAGCCTAGGATATATGTAACAAGCTCAAGGGGTAGACAGTGGCGGAATTAGGGGGCGGTGGGCCCGGGACCCCGGTCAGGTTGGAAAATATTTAAAATTCCTAGGGGTTTTTCAGAAAATTGGGTTCCGGGCCCAACTTTCTGAAAAATTATGTGTGTCGTGCCACCTTAACAGAAAGTCTGGAATCGCCACTGGCAGGTGTCAAGACCTTCATACTTGAACTACAATAATCTTTTTGATTGATAAAGAACACGAAAAAGCTGATGCATTTTTAATAACAACCACTTAAACTCAAAATCAACAACAATGTCAATGAAACCACAAGCCATGCATTTAAAGCTACCAGCCACACGAAACCAACAGTCAATTCCATGCAAAGAAAATACCAATCTAGTTAACCACCAGGCCTCGAGTCAATATGTCGATCAAACCAGCAGAGATGTCCATCGATGTATCAATCGAGCATGTCATCCTTATCCCGTCATTTTTTCTTTCCCTGTTCTATATTTAGTAACAGCTGCTATGTTGTTGGGCCAATCGACCACAGTTTTAAGGTTAGAGGTCCCCCTTTTCGGTTAATGTTAAGCCCTTTGTTTATTCCCCAGTCTTGATGGCTTGGTGGTTTATACCAAAAATTATCTGCAAATTATTGATATGATAAGCATGCAAAGCTACCATTACTAACAAATTCAACAGATTTGCAGGAAAAAGTTGTAAATTATTTTGTAGTTGGATGTTTTCTGAGACACAAGTGCCACTGGGGCAGAAGTACGACGCTAGCATTGCCTTATTTTTGTCAATGGCATATAATTTCTAAAGATGCGACTCATTAAGTGTGTATCAAATGACGGCAATAAGGTGCAAGTACTTAATCGAGTCGCATCTATTCAAATCGACTGCCATTCACGTAAATAAGGAAATTCTCGAGTCGCACTTCGACCCTAGTGAGTGCAGTCTGTTCGAACGATTTGCTATTTGGCAATATTATTTATTACAAATATTTCATCACTAATATGGTGCTGCTACTTGCAATAAATGTTAGCTTTGTTTTCATTGTTAAGGCAGGGGATTTAACATAAAATTCCCATAGGTTTATCATTGAACTGAAAAAGGTGACCTTTAACAAAAGCTGATGATGTGGTTCACATATGCCAATCGTTTTGAGACAAAATAGTTGTTGACTGACGGACGACAGCTCATAGAGCAGCAACATTACTACACGTTTTAGCCAATCTATAGACCATAACAGAAACCTTTAACAGCTAGTAGACCGTCAAAGGGCTGTTGTGATTAAGGAAGTTTGGTTCCAATTGGACAGAGCCGAAAATATCTAAGTGGGTTACCACAATACATAATGCCAACCCAGGCAACTAGCACCCATCAGATGGGTGATGTGTGAACCAGATGGAAACGTAAAAATTTAAGGGACTATCTACGGGCATTATGAACAACTTTGGTTCTAATTGGACTAGTAGTTTCTTAGATTACCTTAAATATGTTTTTGATATAATCCAATGTTAAATGTTTCCCGGATATACTTTTTATAGAGGATCATCCAAGGACCATTTCTGCCAAGTTTGTTAATGGTTGGGCGAGTAGTTCCTGAAAAGCAGATTTTTTTGTTGTTTTCCCATAAATTCTATGTTAAACCATGTTGCAATAATAACAATAAAATAAATTTAAATAGAAAATATATAAAACATTCAATGAACTCATTTTATGAAAAACTAATTAATAATAAAACGTCCTCTATTGATGAATCAAGCAAACTTTTATAAACAACTAAAACCCAACGAAACCCCCCAAAAACTATATCTTACCTCTATGAATTCTGAATATAGACGTTTAATCACAAAATTGAGAATAAGTGACCATAATCTTTTGATTGAAAAAGGACGACACCTTTAAATACCAAGAGACCAGAGACTTTGCAATTTTTGTAATTTGTTAGAAGACGAAAAACATTTTTTACTCCATTGTAAACATAATTATAATATTAGTCCTTATGTTTAGACAATTTAACAGAGGAAAATGATAAATTTAGTAGTTTGTCAAGTTCCATGTCAACGATAGACAAAATTATTTATTTCTTCAACCCATCTACACCATCCCAAGTAAATAGACTAGGTTCCTTTATCAAAAAGTCACTAGTACTGAGGACAGGGGAATCTTAAATATTTGCTTGTATATATACTGTGTTTGTTTGTTTGATATGTCACAAACTTTATAAGTTCAATGACAATAAACTTTTGAATTGAATTGAATTGTTAACCACTGGCAGTCATCTTGGATTAGTTACTGACCAACCTATTGACAGAGACCATCTAGTTATAAGGGCAAATGTGAACAAGTTTGGCGCTAGTTGCCAAGTTGAACAAGTAGTTTCATAGATGTGTGAATGTTTTCAAATCTATAGGGTCATGTGTTAAAACTATGTTCCCACTGCCGCCACCTTGATGGGGTCATGACCTGCCAGCTACAATTTCATCCAACGACATGCAATTGTGACCATGTTTAGTTACAACTGGCCCAGTGGTTTCAAGGAGAAGATCTAGGAATGAAAAGGTTATGATGGAAGGACGGCATCTGAAGCCAAGTGATTATAAAAACTCGCCCTTTCTATATCCAGGCAAGATAAAATAGACTTAGTAACAGTGACAAAGATTGCAAGTCACAATGCGACCCATTAAAACATTAGTAAACAACTACCAATGCAAAAATGTCAAACGAAATAAATCTTTTAAAATTCAAAACTAGAGGCCCAGAGACTGAGTCTGTGTCGCTCACCAGACAAAATGCTTCCACTCCATGCAAATTCTAAATTCTGATTACCAATAAATAAGTTTTTTTTTTCCAATACATTTTAATATGCGTGTGCGTTCTCTACTGACACCTGTGTTTTTTGTCCGATCCATTTGTGAAGGATTTAGCTTCTATACACCATTCCAATACAAACTAGAGCTGTCGCCGAGTGGCATCCAGTTATACCTCCCGCTAATTAAATCCTGAATCAATATGGCAAGTGTAAATTTAAGTGTATGTGGACACAATACAGTTATGGACACAGTACAAATGTGGACACAATACAAGTATGGACACAATGATATACCTCTCCTCTTTTTTTTTCCATAAAATATTCAAAGAAGAATTATCTCCCCTTCAAAATTTGGGACAGCAATGCGCATTTTCAGGTTTTACATACTACAACTGTGTAACATTTCAAAGGACATGTGCTGACAAGGATCATCCCCTTTTTCCCCAGAAAATATTCAGCGATTAAATATTTGCCCTACAAATTTTCGAGCAGCAATATATAACTTCAGTCACATCTGTGTAGCATTTCATCAAAATCCAAGCAGCTGTTTTGATGCATGTGTTGATAAGGTTCGCCCCAACCCTTTTTCCCGAAAATATTCAAAGACAAATTATCTCCCCCTCATAATTTTGGGCAGCAACAATATAACTTCATGCATATCTTCAGGTGCTGTACTGTAACTTTTCATCAAAGTCCAAGTCGCCGCACTGACTAAGTTCATCCCCCCTCCCTTTCCCAGAAAATATTCAAAGATAACTTATCTCTCCTTCAAAATTCCGGACAGCAACCATATTACTTCATACACATCTTCAGGCAGTGTACTACGACTGTGCAACACTTCGTGAAAATCCCAGCAGTCGTTTAGAAAAAATGCGGTGAAAAGGTTCGTCCTCCCTTTTTGCCAGATAATAGTCAAAGACAAATTATCTCCCCTTCAAAATTTCAGACAGAAACCATATTACTTGATGCATATCTTCAGATGGTGTACTACTATTTCATCAAAATCCAAGCAGCTGTTTAGGAGAACATGCGTTGACAAGATACATGGAAGGACTGACGGACAGGGCGATTCCTATATACCGCCCAAACTTTGTATAATAAATTTGCTTCAACAGTTTCAGAGCAGATCACGCAAAGAAGGATTTTCCCGAAGCTCCAATTTTGAATGCTGTCGGTTATGTTATACGTCATGAAACATGTAATGTTTGTGACAAACAATAATAAACAAGTTAATCAACTTAAGTCCCCTGACCTCAGTTTCATAGACTGCTACATTTATTTTTTTTACTTGTTGTGAGGAATCTGGTTATATGACGGGTCTTGTAACAACGGCAGTAGAATACCGAAGGAACAAGGGAAGCGACTTAAAGGACTTACATGTACCAAACATCATTCCTGTAAGTTCTGTTGAATTTGCTTCAATGGTTTTTGGGTAGAAAATGAATATATGATGTTCCCATGGGTCAAAAGTTGACCATTGTTCATGCCAGGCAGTCGTGATTTTTGTCGAAGATGATGAAAACGTGGATTACCCATATGATTCAATGTTAAACCATGTTCCGTTAGAAGCCATGTATTTCATCTGATCATGCAAAATGAACAATCTTTATAAAGGACCTTCCATAAATCACTCCTGCTTGGTTGAATTGGCTTAAGTGGTTTCAGAGGTCATGAAAATGTTTATTTCAGACCTGTGAAGTTTTGAAAATTGTCGTCGCGCTAGTTTTGTCAAATTTGTCAAAGATCAAAGGAAAAAAAATTAAAACATCAAAGGAATTTTCCCTAAATTTGGATAAGTTTCGCGCGAGTCTCACTCGAATCGCGTGACACTTGACAGGTCTGTAATTTTTCGATAGAGTCAAATGTTAAACTGTTGCACACTGGCTGTCATGTTTTTTGTTGGATCTTAAATTACCAATCGTTGTTTAAGGACCTACATCGTTCCTGTAAAGTTTGGTTGAATTTGCTTCAGTGGTTTCGGAGGAAAAGATGAAAATGTTGTTTTTCCCACAGGGTCCAATGTTGAACCTTAATTCTGCGTTGGGTCCATGATTTTTGTCGGACTGCCATGAAATGAGCAAACTTTGTGAAGGATCTTGGAATTATAGTTTCCACAACAAGAACTAGTTGATTATGAAATTTCTCACATCGAGTCAAATAAATTTTGCAAATGTTTGAAAGCGAGGCTTGCCGAGCTTTTAAACATTTGAAAATTTATTTAACGAAATGCGAGAAATTTCATAATTAACATGTTAAAGTTGTGGAAACTGTTTCTCTAATGACTGGACAAAAAACACTGAGGATTGTTTTCCGAATAAATTTGGCGGGAAATGTCACGAAACTTGTTCTCCTCTCTAGAGAGGAGAACAAATGTTTCCACACCGTTCAGGAAATGTGAAAACTGGATAGAAATTAGAGAATACATCATTCCTGTCTTCAGTGGTTTCAGAGATAAAAATGGTGTGTTTTACCATATGGTCTAATGTAAAACTATGTTAGGCCCTGGCGGCAATGTTTTTAACCGGATCAAAATGAAATGGGCAGTCTTTGTAAAGGACCTTCCGTACATCATTTCTGTAAAGTTTAATTGAATTTGCTTCATTGGTTTCAGCGGAGGATGAAAATGTGATTTTACGATAGCGTCCAATGTTGAAATGAATTTTCTGTGCTGGGGCCATTTTGTTTTTTGATTGGTCATATTTCTTAGTGACCATGAGTTGTTAATAGAAACTGGTAGATACTATAAGATACCCAGAGAGGAAAGACTATGTAAAACATGTAAAGTCTTGGACAATGAGGAACATTTCTTCTTTAATTGTGCAATTAATCAATCTTGTAGAAAGCAACTTTTAGAATATTATATGAGAACTCAGCTAAATTTTAATTCCCTGAATCAGTTAAAAAAGTTGACTATTATACTAAATCCGTCAACCTCTGAACAAATTAAAACAGTCGTTTCTTTTTTACAAGTCATTAGAACTGAGGAGAGGAGACAAATAACTGTTTTATATTGTAAACATTAATTCTTTTTTGTTTTGTTCTTATAAATGTGATGTACTACAACCCAAATGGGTTATAAGTATTTGAATAAAGTTTGTATCAACGAGTTATTTTGTAGAGGACCTTAACTGCATCATTCCAGTACAGTTTAGTCAAATTGTTCCATAAGTTTCAGAGCAGATGGTAGAAAAGATGGGATTTCCAATGAGGTCCAATGTTAAACTAAGTTTCTGAGCCGACTGCCATGATTTTACTCTTATCGGAAAGACACTAGCATTGGAACTGAAGAAACTTCCATACACCATTCCTGTAAAGTTTGGTTGAATTTGCTTCAGTCGTTTCAGAGGCCAAGATGAAAATGTGTAAACCTTAACTCAAGACGACTAACTGAAGGACCCAGATAGCAACAGCTCACACTGAACGATGGGTCAGAGGAGCTAAAAAGTAACAGAAACTTAGCACAATTGACAGAGAAGGAAAACCATGATAACAGAAACAGAAATGAACAGGAATGCCACAAAAATAATTCACTCGGATTTGCAACCACACAAAAGTATTCCTCAATATTGTTGGTCTTTTTACTGCATTTGCCAATTGGTATTTTTTTATTTGAGTAAACTGAGAAAGACTCTACCAGTACTTGCATGCCAAGATATTCCACCTTCAACTAATATGCTGCATGGGCTGTACAAGTTTTTTTTCACCCAGACGTAAGTTGTCGAAATATTTCTCTATAGCTACCTTGTATAAAATGTACATGTACATGGACTGTTCAGTACATCCAGTAAATTCTTCTTGAACACTACCTTTTACAATTCACTGTACATCATGTACTAGTACATGGTAGGTCATAATACAGTACACACAGTTAAACACCCTGGTCTGACATGAGTGAAAACACCAACAATTGCTGGTGAAATGTTGGGTGTTCACACGGACATTTATGACTGGCCAATATATTTCTATGTAATTAACAGGAAGTTTGCTGGTGTTTACTGTATGAAATATGTCAGAACTGAGGGTTTAGTAACTGAAACACACTGTGTGTACTGTAAATAATAGAATGGTGCATTACATGATACCCAGCCACATTTCACAGAATTTCAGTTTCAAGGGCATAACTCCAGAACCCCTTGGACCTCTGAGTCCAAAATCGACCTTGGCCAAAGTTTTGTGCTAATGAACTGGTATATACCAAATTTGAAGACAATACATGCATGTTATTGCATTCATAAGTTATCATTAAAATTCTTAAATAAACTAGAGCTGTCACTGAATGGCAACTAATTATGCCCCTGCGAAGTGAACCTTGAATCAATATGGCAAGTGCAAATTTAAGTGTGCATGGACACAATACAGGTGTTGACAGAGTACAAATATGGACACCATGATATACCTCCAGCTTTTTCCCACAAAATAACAAGTGAAATTCTGAGCCAAAAAAATCATTTCTATGGAGCCAGGCAACCTTTCTGTAAAGTTACATCCATATTTAGACTTTGAATTTTCCCGCCTTTTTCCAGTTTCCATGGCAACGGCAGCCACTTTGAAAATTCTGAGACCAAAAATCATTTCTATGGGTGCTAGACAACCTTCCTGTAAAGTTTCATCCAATTTGAAGCACTTTGAATTTTCCCGCCTTTTTCAGTTTCCATGGCAACCGCTGCTATTTTGAATATTCCAAAAGATGTGTGTGTGTACATCTACATATTGTAAGTCAGATTCCTTTGAAGTAGTTGGGATTTGGTTGAAATGTGTCTGAAAAACATCTAAAGTTGAGTTTTTTTATTTGTACGGATGGACGAACGTACGAACAGACGGACAGACAAGTGTAAAACAATATGCCCCCGACTTTAAGTCGCGGGGGCATAAAAAGATTTCCAAGTTTAAAGGGGCACAACTCCAGAACCCATTGAAACTTCCAGTCCCAAGTCAAACTTGGCTTGAATTTGGTTATATACGACTAACATACCAAGTTTGAAGACAATTTGTTATTTTGGTTAGAAACAGTGAAATTCACAAAATTTCAATGTTTCAAGGGTCATACATGTACATGTAACTCTGAGCCCAAAGTTTAACTTGATCTGGGATTTGCGGTTAACAACTTTCATCCCTCCTGTCTGGATTTTTTTAAAGAACTGTATCATTGTATTCTTTTATTAATTGCCCCTGTCGATATAAGATAATGAATTCAGCTCTGATGACATTTCTGAGACCGGTGCAGAAATTATTTCAGGCTTGTTTCAGTTTTAAACAATTTTGGAAATTTCCATCCACAGCAACATGCAACAAAAATTAAGATTCATACAACGTGTTTATTTGTTGTAAAGTATGTAATACATTCAGCTCCGACTTTCACACATCCATCTACATGTCACATCCGCCGCCAGTCACAACCTTTCACAAGCATACACAGTACAACATCATCTTTCATAGCGTAATATTAATAACTGGCACCACAAACCATTTATTTTTCTCATGAAAAAATATTAATCTTAAAAACAATATGAAACAACCTACATAATAAATTAAAACTTTTTGGGGCCTTGCCCCAAGACATGAAGTATTAAAAAAAAATTAATTTAATACTATTTAACAATTTCTTTGTTCTATTAAAATGAGGTCAAGGCAGGGAAAAGCAGGTCATATAAATCTTACCAATGACTTAAAAGTTAAACAAATGCATTTAGAAAGTATAGTTCACAACCATATTTAGTAAAATAATGTCCATAAAACTGTGTAAAACTACTGTTAACTTTGTTATTTTAAATAAATTTTGTTGATCATTAAGCAAAATAAAAATTAAAAAAAAACTTGATCATTAAAAGTGATGCTGTACAAAATTGTTCTGACTGAAAAGTACTTTTATAGACTTGTCCTACATGTAACTCTTCATAAGAAAACTTTTTCTTCTGTAAATAGCCACTTCTTGGACAAGACGACCGAGTCAAGACTAGCTCACATGCACTCGTCTAACTCAGTAAATAAACAATTAGAAATGTTAATTTCCTTGAATCTACAACAGTATGTCAGACGAAACCACAAATCAAGTGACATCACAATAGAAAGTATGTAAACAGCGGCAGAGTTTTGTTGCTCCATTCAAGGTTTGGGTACATTGAAATTATTTCGTCTTTTTTTTAACACTTGATTGCATTACATGTTAAAGGGATCATGTATATAATCCAAAATGCCATTTATATCTGTGCACAAGGGAGATAACTCCTATGTTTGTGATTTGATTTACTTACTTAGTATTTTGCGATAATGGACAACCAGTGCAATACAAAAATACTGTGTGTGTGTGTGTATGTACAACTGCAAAAAAAATTTGCAGTCATATAAAAAAAGAAATAGGGTACAGTTTACATGTATATTAAACAGGAGCAAAGAACAAGAAAATAAATATCAAAAGGAACATTTCAAAGTTCTAATAAGGTCATATCCTAGTTTACAGCTGATGCACAAGTCTTAAAAGATTAGTGAAACAGCTTGGAAGTTGGTTTCAACTAGGCACAAATTTTAGTTAATTCTTAATATAAAAGAACATCTACAACCTGAATCTTTAAACCTTCATATAATTAAAATCAAACATGTGGTCTAAAACCCAATATTGTTATACATTTTGTTTATCTAAAACTAATAAAGTTCAACCCGTGAAATGAATGTACAATGTAGCCATATTTAAAGTATTTTGTTTAAATTACAAATGTACATTTTTTTGTATACTAGTACATGAAGCATTTTCCCTTCTACTGCACCCCCCCTTTTTCCCATGAAACCTATGCTTCTCAACTTAATTCATGTACATTTAGATGATGAGAAATTGATGCACTTATATCATGTTTTGATATGCACTGATGAATGAAAAGTTGCCCCCACAAAAAAGGGGCACAAACAAACCCATAATCCACTCATACAGTATCATTAATAACATCTGCTCCTCAGTTACTTCCCTTAACTACAGCTACTTTATACATAAAGCATTTAACACAACCATTCAAGCACACATTTTTTGTTCCAGTCATACACGACTGCGACACATGCAGCACATTCAAAGCTCTGTACATTGTTTTTGGTATTTACATATTTTCTGTACACACATATATTATTTCTTTTTACACATGCTAGTTTACAATATAAAACTACGTATGAATTTGATACAAAAGTCTCTTTCAATGACACTTCAATGATATGTTTACAAGATTTTGGCACCAAAGTAAAGTCCTACAGAACCATCATCATTGAAATTCTCTTGCAAAAAACATCAGAAAATCTCATTTTACACAAAACATTTATTATAAGGGGGTTTTAAGCACTAAAGAAATTTACTGTGACCAAAAAAATTGTGACACTCAGAAATCTATTTGTAACAAAAACTGAAATGATTTCAGTGATTTTTTCCAGAAATGAACCAAATCATATTACTGCTATAAAATTAGTTTTCTGCGACAGACGATTACATCATGCAATAAATATTGATTATTTATTGTTGCTTCCACTTCTGGGAATTCAATTACAATGGTTTGAAAATGTATTTTTTCAGTTTTCACTGCAGTTGATTAAAAAAAATTCTATAAAAATTGTATCAAAGCAAATTTGAAAAAAAATTAAGCCTCCTTAGCATGCACATTGTATGTACAAAAATGTACATGTACAATTTGTGTATGCATGTAAAAAAAATGTACATGTATAGAAAAAAGAAGGGAAATGGGGGATGTGTCAAACAGGGGAGTATATATTTTTATCGTAGCCAATTACAAAGATAGTAATGCACTAGAAATTTAATAAAATAATACTGTCAATAAAATAACTTAAAAATGTTAAAAAATGACAACACGTTAAGCAATTTAAGAATATTCTGATAAACATTAAAATGCAAATTTATGTTAATTTAAACTAATTTGTATTCAGTTTTTACAACAACTGCAAGTAGTTTGCAGTTTAAAATGAGCATAATACCACCATATATATAACATGTAAGGTGTCTAAAATCATATTTTTTTTAACTTTCCTATCTCTGTGTCTAAAATGAAACGTTTTTTTTTCAATCTCAATGTACATACTACAAAGTTTTGAAAGTGTGGCTATTAAATATGAATAAAAATTAATGTGCAGTTGTCTTGGCATTTGACTTGCAATTAAAAAAAAATTACGATAAGATATCCTTATACATTTTTATCATATAGTCAAGTTTGAACTGTAGCAAATTTTGAACATATGGAAACTTTTATTGAATAGGTCTTTCCCTGTCAAATAAACATTGCAGTAAGACAGTTACATGATTTAAGCACCCAAAAAATTTGATGGCAATTGCATGCACCTGGATCAATGTGCTGGAATTCAATTTGTGATCATGCACTGTACATGTATGCATGTTCATGATTTACATGCAAGAATACATGCACTTTTTGTATTATAATGGTATCTTTAAAAAATATACATATATACATTGTACACTATTTATTGTAAATGTGAGTTGTTAATTAACAACAAAATAAAAACATAAAATAAAAATATCATAAGTATTGCAAATAAATAAGTTCTGTAAATTGTGTGCAAAATAATAATGTTTCATAATAACAATAATAAAATTAAATAAAAATTTGACATAATGCTGAAATTATAAATTTCAATTTATAAAACAAAAAGTTTTAAATTTACATGTAAGTAAAAATATATGTTAGACAATGCTATACTTGCAGATCTAAATTAAAGTTTTTTAAAACCAATCAAAGGCTTTTTACATGTATCTTGATATTCTTATTTAAATGTATCTTGATATTCTTAATTTCTTTTCATGAATTTAATTTCCATCGTGTGTTATTATGAAACATTCAACATCTATACTGTATGTATATTTGTTTTAGTTTAATTTTAATGAAATAATTACACAACGCTTTCATTTTTTGGCGGTCCACATATTTTTTGGTAAAACCCTCTCCATGAACCTAAAGTTTTACCAGTCCATATCCACCCCCCTGATGTAATACCCACTATAACTGTCATTAAATATTTTATCATAAAAACATTAAATTCAGGCGTAGCGTCTTTAGGGCCTGGTGGACAGAGCCCAGTGTCTTTAAATTCTTTGTGGCACCAATTGTTCATCCACTCGCCTCTGAATGACTGTTCATAAAAATAGCATGCAATTACTATAGTAGCGGGTACAGTATATAACACTGAAAATATTCCAATTCTCACCATCAGTTTTTCCAACTTGTCTGTTTTTGTGCCATCACTTTTCATTATTGTTCGTATTTTGAAAAGGGAGACAAATCCTGCCAGCAAGAAAGAAGTTCCAATTATAAGGTACACAACCAAAGGTGCAAGTACAAATCCTCTTAAAGCATCTACATCCGAAATTCCAGTAAAACACACTCCACTTAAAACATCTCCATCAACCTGTCCCATTGCTAAAATCGCAATTGTCTTGATAGCGGGAACTGCCCAAGCAGCCAAATGAAAATACTGAGAGTTTGCTTCAATTGCTTCATGTCCCCATTTCATGCCAGCTGCAAGAAACCAGGTTAAGGTTAAAATTACCCACCATATTGAACTAGCCATGCTAAAGAAATAAATTGCCATAAATAACACTGTACATCCTTCCTTCTTCGTTCCTTGAGTAATAAAAAGAGTGTTACTTTTAATCGGATCAGTACTGCGAAATTTGGTGCACTCTACATTTTCTTCATCTAACGAAAATCCAACAACATAAGATAATGCAACCATGAAGTAACATCCAGAGAGAAAAATTATTGGTCGTTCTGGATAACGGAATCTTGTCATATCGATGAGAAATGTCATAACGGTGAATAAAGTTGAAGCTAAACAAATGCAGGACCAAACTCCAATCCAAAGCGAAGCTGTGTGTCTCTGGTCGTCACTAAAAAACATATCCTTGCACGGTGCTGCACAATCACGAAACACATGATCACCAATTTTCAAACGATAATCGTGCCCTGCATCAATTCTCAATTTTTCCATGCACTTGTAAGACTTTTCACCGCCTTTAAATGAAGTATTTGTATTGTATATTGGTTGCTCTTTACCGGGATCACCCAAATGCCATATCGGTTTATCGTTTCCAGGATTCCAATTCGGAGGATTAAATCCTGGTTTGGAAGTTGTACCGCCTGGAACTGGTTCAGTATTATTTTCACCAACACATAACCCGTCTGGTGGGAATTTATCACATTGTAAACTTTCTGGCCAATAAAATCCAAATTTGTTCATTAAACTTTCACATCCATTTCGAGCTTGATTACACAGAGATTTGCACGGTGGAATGGCTTCCTCAAGAACAGTACACACGGGCACGTACATCGTACATAAAAAGAATTTTAGATGTGGACTACATTTCACTTTGACTAACGGAAAAAATTGATGAACTTCCAGTCCTGCGTCGTCTTGTTTCTGATGCGACAATAAATTTGGCATGATCGTTTGGTTATATGCAATATCCTTACACAATGGAATAGAAATTGGTTCACATTTTCCATGTTCCGGTTTTTGTTGAGCGAATGTAACTGAAATCGTTACAAGCAGCCACACACCAACATGAAATGTAATAAACTTCGTCGCCATTGTTATGAATCGTAGTCCTACAACCGGTCGATGTTTAGTAAGCCAGTTTTAAATCTGTGTACATTTGATAACGTTGTAGATTTATTATGTTTTAAGTTTATAAAGACTCACATTTCGATTTTCATAGCATAGCACACATTACTCAAATCTCATTTCTGTCTTTGTGTTTCCTCAAGTTTGGAATACAATTAGCTCGTTTCTAAATCCCCTCAAGGCAATCTACATAGTCTGACACATTTGGGGATCTAGAAACGTTCAACAAAATCATTAACCAATTTTTAAGTGATCAGCGATTTGATTGGTCGAAATCTCATTTGCTATTCCATTGACCTCCTGCGAATTACATTAGGATATGGGAGCGCTTGAGTGATTATTTGTCATTACCACCTTTCAGAATGCGACATGTCAAAACGATATCGGATTTAATTAGTGACAAACATTACCTGTCAACAAGAAATAATAGTTCTTTAATTAAATTAGAAGGAGAAACAATCAAAGAAACCTTATGTGTTCGTGAAATATGTTAAAAGCTAAAAGCCTATGCATCCCCCCCAAAAAAAGGAGCACGGTGATGATTCTATGACGTTTAAAGTAATAATAATAAAAAAAAAAATTATGATATATTTTTTATTATTTTCCAGAAAAAAGGTTATTTTTATCTTTTATTTATTTTTTGTTTATTGACATATTCCATATTTACTTTTTCTATAAATTACATGACAGATTACATTATTACTGGGACTAATATATTAGTCCCAGATTATTATTTCGCAATATAGAATGATCACTCAGCTAAATAGACAGCTTCCAAAGGCGGAGCATGATACGACCACAGCATGTGATACGCCAAAGAGTACATAATTTTACGTGTTGATAAAGATAACTTTGCGGCGCTTGAAGTATAAGACTTTGCTTGAAATAGCTAAAACATATTGACTGGAACATATATTTGATGTCTATGGATTGTAGGGGCAGACTAATTTAGAGAGCATGCATGCATATGCGTCTGTACAGAAATATGTCGGGAACATAAAAATAAATGAAATAATAATAAAAAACGCGAAAAGTTTAGACCGAATTTATAGGCTAGAAATGACAAGAAAGTCGATTTTTTAACAAAAAGTTAATTCCAATGAAAAATAGGTTGTGATCCTTTGGTCTAGCCTGTGATCCTGACCCATGCTGACTATCGCGAGGTTGGGACAGGTTCGACCAGGGTGCCTTTGGTCCAATAAATGGTGATCGGTTTATTAATATGATAACTTAATGATAACTTAATGCCAAGTCAAAATTGAATCAGGAGTCTTANGGGGGGGGGGGGGGGGTTATGGTTTTTTTTTCTGGACAGAAAATTTTTTTCGCGCTTCGCGCGAAACAAATTATTTATTTTTTGCACGTGTATCAACAAAATATTTTTTTTCAAAATTAACATTATTTTTTTGGGCAGAAAGCCTCATTCAGAAAAATTTTTTTTTTCATCATTTTGGCAGCCAAAATATTTTTTTCACATAAAATCAGATCCAAAATATTTTTTTAGAAAAAAACCATAGCCCCCCCCCCTTTCAAGTTAAATGGTTGGTCCCTTATAGAAATATAATAGATAATATTTTGATTTGGAATATGAAAATTACTGAGAAATTCTTTTCTTACATTATCATTTATTTTTCAATTTAAAAAAGAAATGGTTGTCATCATCCAAAACACCACCAAACACTCCAATTAAAGTGATCTCAAATATTTTTGCCATTTTACTTAACTGTACCGCACAGTTATACCCGAAACAACAGACCCGTCTGATACAATATAAACCCTATGGACTAAATTAATATCAAAAGAAAATGATATATCAGAACCTATCGTTCATATTCTTTTGATATTTGGTTGTTTATTGTCGGTTTTATGTAGAGTCAAATATCAGATGGGATTTAATGTACATTGTATCGCCGTCACTCGGTGTAAATTCCACTTCAAGATATGCATATTTTGTTTTAGTCTTCTTAAACATAAGACTATAAAAAAAAAATCCTACATCCTTTTCGTTTGTTTATTTGTTTTGTCTTTATCATACTGTCTCAATTCGTGTTGCTGTGTATTGCCGTGATTTTGGATTTATGATTTTAGAATTTCCCCTTTCCTCCTTCTTGCTTCGGTACCGTCTTCGGTATTCGTTTGCCGATGTACCTTACCCCGACCCGTTTTTCAGCCCCACCAACAATTTCATTTGTAAAAATTTACAGTTTTTTTTCATCAGTTATTGATAAAAAAAATGTTTGATAATAGTTAAGAGATCATCTTGGCCTAATCTTAGTATGGTTTATAAATAAATAAATGGTTATTTATTCAAATAATAATCTATTATGTGTCACTTTTATCATCTATGATACTCAATGTAAATTTACGTATGGGTTTACTTTTACAACACAATTGACGCTAATGAACCATTATGATAATCCCGGGATATCCTTTCTTTGAAGTAAGGATTTGGTGTGAAAAATGTGGATGTTTATTGAATATGATTTCTTTGTCAATCAAAATGTATTCTCTGTTTAATTTCTGATAAGCCTGTTGTTTTTGGGATAAGTGCATACTTCTATTTTTTTTATATCAAAGAGGCTTCTCGTTAAACTGAGAGCGAAAGTTGAACAATTAAACATCAGAATCTATACCGAAAAATTTCCCTTCTTTTCCCAAAACTTTTACCTTTGTCAACCAGCTTTTATCCCAGTCTCTCAACAGCGTTTATCTCCGTTTCTCCACGTGCTTATATACCCAACTCCCCCCCCCCAACTTTTATCTCCACCTCCATGGTCCCTCCACCGCTCTTATTCCCGTCTCTTCCCCAGCTTTTATCTCTTTCTCTCCCCAGCTCTTATTTCCATGTATCCTCAGCTTTTATCTCAGTCTCTCCTCAAGCTTTTATCACCCGTCTTCCCAGCTTTCATCTCCCATCTTTTATCTCTCTCCCTCAGATTGTATCTCCGTCTCTCCAAAGCCTTTATCTCTCTCCTTCGTAACTCCATCTATCCCCAGCTTTTATCTCCGTCTCTCCCCAGCTCAGTTTTATTTCCGTCTCTCCGCAGCTCATGCAGTTTTATCTCCGTCTCTCCCCAGCTCTTATCTATATCCCTCAGATTAAATCTCCGTCTCTCTCCAGTTTTTATCTATCTCTCCACGACTGTATCTTCTTCTCTCCCACAGCTTTTATCTCTGTCTCTCCCCAGCTTTTATCTATATCTCTCGGATTGCATCTCCTTATCTCCCACGTCCGTCTCTCCCTCAGATTATATATCATTCTGTTGCTCCCAATTAATTTTTTATTTCCATTTATTCCTCCAACTTTCCTCTCCGACTCTCCTCAAGCTTGCATTTATTCTGTCTCTCCCTAAGCGTTTCTCTCCGACTCTTCTCCAAGCTTTTATCTCCGTCACCGCTTGACATAACCTGCTACTTTTGGTTATTAATTAAAACAAAAGAAGAAACATTTCTTTATTGTTAAGGTAGATAAAATCTTATACTTATTCATTTGGGTATGTCCAAACCAGAGGGCAGTCAGATAAAACATAAAAAAATCCGTAATCGAGTAATCAAAGATCTTGTTGGTACACCAAAACTGATTTATCTGTAAAAAAGATGATCGAATTACAGCAAATGAATTGGCTGGTAGATCCATGTGTAATGAAGCGAATTTGTATATAGTTTGGGTCACTATACTAGGTTTTTGAGGTTTCTGAACTTTATCTTTTCTTGATCTTTATACCTGGGTGGTATTTAAACATGATGGACACAATCGTATATTAAATATGAAATGAATGTCCTAATGAAATAAATTAAATAGCGTTTATATGTTAAGTTATGTTATGTTAACTGGAGATCAGTCTCCCAACTACAAAGCAAGTGTTACAGTTAATTGAGTCAGAAATATTTCTATTAGATATCCCCGGCATCTGAATCGGTTTTCAGGGGCCCCGTCTACAGAGCTACCCGGCGTGTCCATAGGTGGCAGAAGTCTATGCAGGATAGGCGGGTCAAAATCTCGAACCATTGTAGACAAACTGTGCGGAGAAACGCCACGCCTAATGCAGTTGATAGACATCTTCTACATTTCTCGTACAAGCAGCAGAATCACTGAGAGTCGTATAGAAGGCTAAATTTCCTGCCCCTACCCATTTCTCATATTTTCCAACGGCAATCAAACCGCGTTGTCCAGGGTGGTTGATGGAGGAATGCCAAGTCTATAGGCGCAGGGTGCTCAAGTCATAAATACGGAAAGCCTGAACGCGAACCACTACAGACAAACTGTGTTTGGAGAAACACCACACCCGACGAAGTATAAAGACCCTTCATTAGGGGTGGTAAAGGGGGGTCCCCAACACGAAAGAACGTGCTTAAAAATTGCCGAAAACGAAACACGAGGGATAAAAATGGCCAAAAACGAAACACGGAAAATTGCTGCTCGTAGTTCGCTGAAGACTTGAGAAGTAATTATCATTAATAGTAATTCATGCATCCTATCTAAAGTTTTTTTTACCTGAAAGCTCTTAAAATCAATGAAAATCTGTGAAATTTTGCTCTGTGATACTTTCCGGTTCCGTTACAATTCTAACTGTAACAAGTCCCGATTTTTCTACAGGAAAATGAACACGCATGAAGTATAAAATATCCAAAACGAATCACGAGCTCAAAATATGGACAAAAACGAGGCACGTAAAATAATGCCAACACGAAAACACGAGGAATAAAAACACAAAACACGAAAACATGAATTTATAAAACGCCAAAAACGTTGCACGAAAATAACCCCTTACCACCCTCTTCATAATTTCTCGTTCAAGAGAAGACTCACTAGGGGTCGTATAGGAGGCTAACATGATCTCCTGTCCCCTACCCATTCTCCAAATTTTCAATGGCCAGCAATCAAATCTCATCGTCCCATGTGGTGGATAGGAGAATGCCTTGTCTATAGATGCAGGCTAGTCAGGTCATAATACGGAAAGCCTGACCGCGAACCATTGTAGACAAACTGTGTGTTGAGAAACCCCAAGCCCCGTGCAGTTTAGAGACACCTTCTACATTTCTCGCATAAGAGAAGACTCACTAGGGGTCGTATAGAAGACTAAATTTCCTGCCCCTACCTATTTATCCCATTTTCTGCAGTGAATATAACCTCATTGTCCTAGCTGGTGGATTAGGGAATGCCCTGTCTATAGATGCAGGGTAGTCAGGTCATACGGAAAGCTTGACCGCGAACGATTGTAGACAAACTGTGTTGAGAAACACCACGCTCTGGACATGTATAGTATAAAAAACCCTTTTACATAAATTTCCTGCCCCTACCCATTTCTTCCATTTTCTAGTAGCTTTGAAACGTCCCAATTTTCCCTTCCACCCTTATATTTCTTCTTTCATTTATAATTAACTTGTTCTCGTCCTGATCTAGCTGAAATATTGCACACTGGACGTAATACTCTAACTTATCAACCAATCAATCTATTATACATTCTTCCGATACAAGTTATCAAATGCGTTGTGATTAAGCTTTCTCCCGTTCCTCTCAATATACAACACTGCCATCATCCTCCCGTACCTCTCACTATACAACACTGCCATCTTTTTTTATTATTTTTAACGAGTTGATGTAAGTAAATTATCTTGTTTTCTGGGATGTACAAAAAGCACCGAGTGCCATGAATGGAACAAAATATACACACAGATACTAGATCGCTAATTTGTGAAAAACTTAAAAAGATGGAACTTGATATTCGAATAAGTTATTTAAATCTGTCCCTTTAAAGGTGTCGCGTTACCGAAATTTCTCGTTTAGATATACAGATAGTTAAAGTTACGATCTGCACGAATTCAACTGAGATAATTTCATTACAGTATTCATTTGAATAAAATGAAGATCTCAACTGAAGACTTAAATACAAACTGGCCTAATTCATTGACATTCAGGGCTTTTTTTTAGATAGTAAAAGGGTGGGTGGGTGAAAACTGTGTGTTTGGTTCTGAGCGATTTTTGCTATTTTTTGGTCATCTTTAAGAAATTCAAAAACGTTTTCAGAAAACGGGGTTACAATCCCTTATAGACACCACTTTGGATCCGCCAATAAATTTTACCTTGTTTGTAATCAGCCTTTTATAGTGATTGCGTTTGTCAAATGTTAAATAGATAATATCATGCAGTTATGGCATGACGATACATACACTGATGGTGATTGGTTTAGATTGTTGTTTGGTTTCAGGACAGTGTTATAATAAGTACCATACAAAACAACAAACAAGATGACCATGTATATATTAAAATATTTTTTTTCTCGAAGACTATCGACTTTACATGGAATTAGAATGTATCATAATTTCGATTTTCCCATTATAAATTTCTCATTCCTAGAGGTAAAAACCCCTAGATACGGCGTTTATGAAATTTGCAAGTATGTAACAAGAAAACTACTCTTTAATAGGGATATGAATGAACGATCGAAATAAACGTCATGCATCGTTCTATGGATTGCTACAAGACTGTAACTGTAATTTCCGAGGTAAGACGATCAGAAAGAGGAGCTTAAGTGCACTCACAAGACTTAATAATTCTCTGTCTTTCGTTTTGGTGAGTTCTACTAAACATCTTACATCCATGAAAGATAATATAAATCTTGGATCACTTAAGAATTTGACAAAAATTATAATGGAAAAATATTGTCCGGAACTTGACATTTTTCGTAAACTGGAGACGATGGTGCAGTCTCAACCTTTAAATGTGGGTAAAACGGTCATAAAGGAGTACATCGGCGTCCGAAAAGGGGATTCAACACCACATTTTCCAACGTGTAGGTTTGTTTTTTGTCTTAATTCTCAGTACAAATCTTAATTACATTTTTCTAAAAGAGGTTCCCAACCCCCGGAAAACCCCTCTAGACCCGCCAATGGATGTATGGATTTTTCATGAATTGCATAAACTTAAATGCATATCCATACATATCAGTTACAAAGCTAGTTAGCCAACGATTGAACAAAATTTTCAAAAGAAAGGCTATATTACGTCCTTTTGAAAGAGAACTATCACTTAACCACGTTCAACAAACATATACTTGAGGTGTTTTAATTGAATTGAAATTCAAGGAGTTTACATGACTAAGCGTATCATATGAAAACTTCGATTTAGTATTTGTTTTTCGGCTAAATGTTGAGTTTAAATAACAAGATTCTTCCATTAGGACAAAGTACTACTGTGGTTTAAACCCTTCAACTTGAGTGACCCAGAAAAGACAAAAACTTCAGCTACTCTTATGTTATGAAAATATATTTCACAAATCTCTGACGTATATGTTGTCATCATGACAAAAAGTCGGACAAGTTTGAGTGGATTTTGAGTGGATTTTTCCACACATATAGTTTTTTTAAGAGACCGGCCATTTAACCTGATAGGGTTGGGGGGTTATGGTTTTTTCCTGGACAGAAAATTTTTTTCGCGCTTTGTGCGAAACACTTTATTTTTTTTTCACGTGTATAAACAATTTTTTTTTCAAAGTTAACATTATTTTTTGGGGCAGAAAGCCTCCTTCAGAATTTTTTTTTCATCATTTTGGCAGCCAAAATATTTTTTTCACATACAATCGGTTCCAAAATATTTTTTTATAGAAAAAAAAACCATAGCCTCCCCCTTCAAGTTAAATGGTCGGTCCCTAACAGAGCTCGAAAGGATAGCCAAGGTTAGCTATTTTATAGTGTGTCCCAACATTACCGGTGGAATTAGCCCTCAAAAGAGGTCCAATTTGGTTCAAGAAAAAAGATGGGATACCAGGATTTTTGCCAGTTTAATCAATTTCGCCAGAGACATATAATTTTGATAAAATGTAATTACATGTCTCTGATTTCACCTTAAATTTTGGACGATTTTTTATTCAGAAAAAAGGGACACTATTAATATTTATTGATGGTATACATGATTTTTCCACCTAATTGTTCGGAAATATTGAATATATATAAAAAAGATATAAAAAAAATAACAATAAAAGAAAAAAAAGAAAGAAACATATAAAATACAATATAATACACTGTTCTTTTATTTACAGTACCAAAAGCATATTTTTTGTAAAAAACTTAGAGTTTTCGAATAATTGTATAAACGTCAGGTATTTTCCCCTAAAGCGGTACAACATTTAATTATCTGTCTATTTATACATTATTTTTATCATAAATTCCGTATCGCACATTATAATCAAACATAATTACTTGAGTACGAACAAGTGTCCGTGCCAAGTGTCATGGCCGTGACATGCATAGAAACGGAATTATTTCCCTGACAACTCGTTTTATATCAATTGATAAAGAGGTGATAAACGTTTATTGGTTGATTAGGGTTTTACTTGTGTATTGATAATCTAAATCGGACCTAATCCAGAAACCTTTTAAAAAATGTCCCCAACTCATTTGTTTTATGTGATTTTTTTTTGGCTTCATGTAATTTTAATAACAAACAAAAATATAATTTGCGACGAAAAGACACGGAAAACAATTTCAGATAAAGCATGATTTATTATTGAGGATCCTCATGGGGGGTCTTAGGAATCAAATAATCATTAAATTTTTACCTTTGTAATCAATAAATTTTTGACTTAGTAATCAAAACTATATAAAATTGCAAGCTAATAATCAAATAATCATTAAATTAATGCTCTCGTAATCAAATAGTCATGTCATTGTATTGTTTATATTTTGCTTTAACCCGTTAGGGTTTATTTGTGCAAATTTGTGCAAATTAAAAAAATACCCTGATAATCAGGTAATCAAGAAACCCATGACGGGCCTTATTATTATTATTATTACCAATCTTCCATTCGAGGGATTTTTTGTAAGATTTCAAAGGTTACGAAAATTGCCCAAAGTCATATATTTCGGAGAAATTTAGGATCTTTAGCATTATAAAAAATTGCTAAAAAATTTGGGAGGTGTACCTATTTCTCCATTCTAACTTGCTAATTATTATACTCTTATTTACAAAATAAGTAATAATTGCTTTGCTGAAGTCAACCGCCCTTGTATCTTGCCATATAATAAAAAAAGACACACACAACTTAAAATAGTGTGTACGTTTGTTTTTGTTTATAATATATGTGCTCTGTTTTATAATCATTTTTCCCCTTGTGGGCCCTTGATCTGGCAAATAAAAAATAATGATTCAAAATGGCGTCCTACGACCCCATCTACGAGGAGACTAAGAAATTGCACAAATATAAAAATACATAACCGAAAGAGGAACAACAGATAACATAAATTAAAATAATTTGCAATATATAACTTGTTGTTCAATCCATTTTCTTTATTTGCAATAAGATATTATTAAGTAATTAACCGAAAACAAAGAGAGAGAGAGAGATAACAAACTGGAGAACAGGTAACAGTCAGAGGAACAACAGATAACAGACCGAGGAACGTAACAGAAAGAGGTGGCTGAAACAGATAGCAAGTGAAGGGGCAGTCGGAAATCCTTGAATGTTTGTCTAGTATTATAAGCACTCCACAAAGTTGTACCTTTAAAGATCTGGCTTGTTAATTAAATGTTAGCCAGTCATGCAAGAAATGTAGTGACCTTATTTCAACCAGGAGTCTAAAACCTATAGCATATGAATCTACCGATGAAAGATTAATCCTCTACAAGTTGTAGTATCTAAGATACAGACTGTAACACAAAATTTAACCTAAGTCACTCATGCATGAAACGTAGGTCAAAGTGACCTAATTTTTATCTGAAGCTTTGTAACTTTACAAGACGCATCTACATACAAAATATTACTCTTGTTCAAGTTGTAGTATCCCAGATTTAGACTCTTACAAAAACTTAAACCTGAGTCACTCATGCATGAAATGTAGGTCGAAGTAACCTTATTTTTATCTGGAGCTTCCTAACTTTACAAGACCCGTCTACATACAAAATATTATTCCTGTAAGAGTTGTAGTATCCCAGATCTGGACTCTTACAAAAACTTTAACCTAAGTCACCCATGCATGAAATGTAGGTCAAAGTGATGTAGTTTTTATCTGAAGCTTTATAACTTTACAAGGCGAATCTACATACAAAATATTATGCCTCTACGAGTTGTGGTATCCAAGATCTGGACTCTTACAAAAACTTTAAACCGAGTCACTCATGCATAAAATGTAGGTCAAATCCGCCTATTCTATATATCAACCTCAAGTACTATTCAAAATGCATCCACGGACAAAAGCTTGTCCATTTATGACTGTTATTCAAAAGATATACGGTCTTAACTTTGAAGGGATGGACTAACAGACGAACGGGTGAAACGCTATATTCCCTCCCCAACTTCGTTGCACTAGGGGATAACAAACCGGAATACAGATAACAGCTGGAGAATGTAACAGACAACAGTCACGGGATCAAAAGATAGCAGACTTAAGAACAATAGATAACAGGCTGAAGAACAACAGATAACAGACTAAAGAAGATCAGATAACAGAGAGAGGGATGAGACGGATAACGAACAAGAGAACAGATAACAGTCAGGAGAACATAAGATAACAGTCAGAAGAACATAAGATAACCGACCGACGAACAACAGATAACAGGCTGAAGAACATCAGATAACACACGGATAGAGGGACTGCAACAAATAGCAAATGGAGGAACAGATAACAGTCAGAGGACAATACAGAAAGAGAGGCGATAATAATAGGAGAACAGATCACAGTCAGAGGAACAACAGATAACAGGCTGAAGGACAACAGATAAAAGAATAAGAGGGAGGGACAACAGCTAAAAGACCGGAGAACAGATAACAGTCAGTGGAACAACAGATAACAGACTGAAGAATAAAATAAAACAGAGAGAGGGAGCTGCAATAGATAACAGATCAGACAACCGATAACTGTCAGTGGAAAGAAAAAATAACAGAGAGAGAGGGCCTGCAACAGATAACAAACCGAAGAACAAATTACAGTCAGAGGAACAGCAGATAACAGACCGAAGAACAGATAAAAGCCGGGGAACAACAGATTACAACAGATAACAGAGAGAAGGGAGCTGCAGCAGATAACAAACCAGAGAACAGGTGACAGTCAGAGGAACAAAAGATAACACAGTAAAGAACAAAAGATAACAGAAAGAGGGAGGGGCTTTCCAGATAACAGACCGGAGAACACATAACAGTCAGAGAGAAAATAACAGATTGAAGAACAACAGGTAACAGAGAGGGGATCGTAGCAGATAACAAACCAGAGAACAGATAACTGTCAGAGGACAAGAGATAATAGACGGAAGAATAACAGATTACAGAGAGGGGCCACAGCAGATAACAAACTGGAGAATAGATAACAGTCAGAGGAACAACAGATAACAGAGAATAACAACAGATATAACATAGAGGGGGCTGTAGCAGATAACAAACCGGAGAACAGATAACAGTCAGAGGAATAACAGATTACAGGCTGAAGAACAACAGATAACAGAGAGAAGGGAGCTGCAGCAGATAACAAACAAGAGAATAGGTGACAATCAGAGGAACAAAAGATAACACAGTAAAGAACAATAGATAACAGAAAGAGGGAGGGGCTTCCCCAGATAACAGTTCGGAGAACACATAACATTCTGAGAGAAAATAACAGATTGAAGAACAACAGATCAAAAGAGGGGATCATAGCAGATAACAAACCAGAGAACAGATAGCTGTCAGAGGACAACAGATAACAGAGAATAACAACAGTTATTATATAGTTGTTTTGGTTTTACACTATATTTTCAACTAAATCATAAGAGGTGAATAAATAAACGTATTCACCTGCTGGAGTGATATTCACTTCATGACGTCATAATGCATATATAATAAAACAATCATGGTCTTTTGGATCGATGAAGACCTGGAAACACAGATATTCACCTCGACCGATGGTCTCGGTGAATATTGGTTTACAGGTCAATAAAAAGGCGTATTCACCGCTACAAAAGGCCATAATTGTATAATATCACATAGAGGGGCTGCAGCAGATAGCAAACCGGAGAACAGATAACAGTCAGAGGAACAACAGATAACAGCCAGGGGAACAATAGATAACAGAGAGAGGGCTGCAGCAGATTACAAACCATAAATCAGATAACAGCCTGGGTAACAACAGATAACAGAGAGGGGGAGAGAGAGAGAGGGCTGCGACAGATTACAAACCGGAGAACAGCTAACAGTCAGAAGAACAACAGATAATAGGCTGAAAAACAACAGATAACAGAGTGGATAATATCAGATAACAAACAGAGCCGGCTGCAAAAGATAACTGGCTGAAGAACAACAGACAACAGACTGATGAACATCAGATAATAGAGAAAGAGAGAGGGGGCTCCAACCAATAACAAACCAGATAACATATATCATTGAGAAGGGCTGCATTAGATAACAAATCAGAGAACAGGTATCAGTTGAAGGAAAGACAGATTACTGAAGAATAAAAAGAAAAGATGGAGCTGCAACAGATAACAAAACCGGAGAACCATCATAGGAAAAATAGTAATGGTGAATTACATGATACCCCGCCACGTTTCACAAAATTTCGAAGTATCAAGGGGCATAACTCCAGAACCCCTTGGACCTCTGAACCCATATTCGAACTAGACATGAGTTTTGTGGTGAACAAGCT
The DNA here is from genome assembly GCA_002080025.1 of Modiolus philippinarum. Lineage (NCBI taxonomy): Eukaryota > Metazoa > Mollusca > Bivalvia > Mytilida > Modiolidae > Modiolus > Modiolus philippinarum. Next base: position 61,493 of record MJUU01024798.1, read on the forward strand.
ATATACCGAGTTTGAAGACTGTATGTTATTCCGTTCAAAAGTTATCAGTCGGAAACCTTCGGGGACGGACGGACGGAAAGACGGATGGACGGACAGACGACTGAGTGTATCACATAATACCACGCCACTACGTGTGGCGGGGTATAAAAACAGATAACAGACTGAAGAACGTAACAGAAAGAGGGGCTGCAACAGATAACAGATCATAGAACAGATAACCGAGTTAGAGGAACATCAATAAACACACAAAGAACAATAAAGTGGAACAAATAAAGTAGTGACAACAGATGAAGACTTAATAATAGCAGCTGATGATAAAGACCATCACAGACTACTGAAGAATAACTGTTTATAAGAGTCCTGAGGACCAACTTCGGCCTACTCAAAAAATTATAAAAATATGGATTTTATCGGGAATTCTCTGTGTCAGAACATGAGACTTACAGACGCTATGTAATTGAACAACTAAAACAAACAGATGCTTTGGTCTGTTTGCAATAATATGAAGGCTTTTTTTGACAGGTGGTGGATGGCTTAATGCCACGTCTATGTGGGATAGTCAGGTCACAATAAAGAAAGCCTGACTACGAACCATTGTAGCCAAACTGGGTGGAGAAAGGCCATGCTCTATATTTTTCTAAGGAGAGCAGACTTTCCTTTCCCTACCCATTTCTCCACCTTTCCAGTGGCAATACATACTCGGTGTCCACGTGTCACTTCCTCCCTTTTATCTTTCTTCTTTTTACATACTTTTTTTTGAAGTGATTAACTTGTTCTCATCCTGATATAGCTGAAATATTGCTCACTGGACACAAGACTCTATATAACAATCAATCGATTGCAAGGGGACAATTTTTGCTGGTCAATGGAACCATGCATCACACAACATAAATACTATAAATATGCCAGTCCTTTGGCAGTGAAGACTGACAGGATGGACAATTTTCACAAACTTTGGGTGTCAAATATTAGTAGGACATTGACAGATATTGATCCCATGTGTAATCTCAGAGAATTGTAGATGACACAAAAGTCACTAGCACTGAGGAAACGAGACATTCCATTTGTCACAGCTTTTATATATATCAACATTTTGTTGTTATATGTTTATTCTTTTGCAAATGACTTTTGCTATAAAGGTAGTCACAACTGAACCAAACAAGAGTGGACCCTAATAGATGTCTCGCCTGTCCCTGCTTGGTCGCTAAAACAATCACGTACTACTCAAGAGTAACCTACAAGCCAAATATTATTACCATACCACTTACAGTAATTGAGACACTATTCTAATCAGAAAAACTTAACTATGTTCACTAGAGTCAAAGTCAAAAGCCATCTGGCAAAGTGACATATACTAACCAAGACCAAGCTATATACCAAATATCATTGACCTATAGCTTGTAGTTATTGAGAAACGGGCTTAAACAAAAAACTTGTCACTGGACCGCGAAATATAAGTCACATGATTTTGGGTCCGGCAGATAGGGTTGGCCGTAAGCTACCTATGGACCAAATATTAAGTTCCTACATCAAAGGCTTCTATATAAATAATTTGAGTTTACGCCGCCACTGCCATCGCCGTCGTACTTTGCACGCCTATGTCTCCCTTTCCGTACTTTCGTCGCGGGCGAGACAAAAATTTCCATTAAAATTTGTTTGTGTTTTCAATTTACATTCCAAAATGCACAAACACTGACTGTGACAAAAATGACTTCACTGGCAGTGTGACGAGGAGCAGAGCATACTTACCCTTCCTGAACACCTGATGATACCCCATGTTTTTAGCTCACCTGGCTATGCCAGGGTGAGCTATTGCCATCACTTGGCGTCCGTCCGTCCGTCTGTCGTCCGTCCGTCGTTAGCTCACTTTCAAAAATCTTCTCCTCTGAAACCACTGGGTCAAGTGGAACCAAACTTTAACCGAATCATCACTAGGGTATCTAGTTTCAAATTTGTTATTTTGTATGTCTTAGGTCAAACAACATGGCTGCCATTACTAAAAATAGAACATAGGGGTAAATTACAGTTTTTGGCAAATAACTCAAAAACCAATACAGATATAAAAAATCTGACATGAAGTAATAAACAGCTGCACCAAGTCACATGATATGCCCGTCGTCACCCTTTCAACAGCTTTTCAAAACTTCAAGTGATTAAGGTAAGGAGTTCCCAATTCAGAAGCACATATGACTGCCTAATTAAGCTTCACGAAAAGGTATACAGATTGTAAGGCCATCATACCTAATACCTCTACAAAGTTTGAAGAGAATTGGGCAAAGGGTTGTCAAGTTGGAGCGTGATATGTAAAAAATTGCCTTAAAATTGACGAATATAGTCCCATAACTCTTGCAACAAACTTGAAATTTCATGAAAAAAGTATACAGATCGTGAGACCATCATACCCAATACCTTAACAAAGTTTGAAGTAAATTTGCCAAATGGATCTTAAGTTAGAGCGTGACATGTAAAAATTTGCCTGAAAATTGACGAATAAAGTCCCATAATTCTTGCAAGAAAAATCGAAATTCCGTGAAAAAGTATACAGATCGTGAGGCCATCATACCCAATACCTCTACAAAGTTTGAAGCGAATTGGCAAAAGGGTTGTCAAGATAGAGTGCGACATGTAAAAAATTGCCTTTAAATTAACAAATAAAGTCCCATAACTCTTGCAAGAAAAATTGAAATCCCGTGAAAAAGTATACAGATTGTGAAGCCATCATACCCAATACCTCTACAAAGTTTGAAGCGAATTGGCAAAAGGGTTGTCAAGATAGAGCGCGGCATGTAAACCAGAGGCTCCCAGGAGCCTGTATCGCTCACCTGGCTTTCAGTTGCCATAATCAAGCTAACATTGTAAGTTATACAGTTGAACTTCAGTTTCTCAAACTTGGTAGCTTGTCAAAAATCACACATCTTGAACTGTATTTAAAGTCTGATGTTTTCCTATATTTCTCTGTTGGGCTTTTTTGACAAAAATCATTCTTGCTAAGGACCACCTACAACACCAGTTTTGAAGTCGAGACATCATTTTGTAAATGGCGGTCAATGGACAATTTTCAATCAGTTTTAAAGTCGCAACATCAATATCTATTTGGAAACCAAATTTCATTGAAATCGGACAATGTTGAATTTTCCTGCCTTTTTTGGCACCCATTTGAAAATGGCAGTCAACAAACAATTTTCAACATCGGTTTTGAAGTAGTGACATCAATTCCCACTTGGATACCAAATTTCATTGAAATCGGACAATATTGAATTTTCCCGCCTTTTTTGGCGGCCATTTTGAAAATGGCTGTCGACAAACACTTTTCAACGCCGGTTTTGAAGTCACTACATCAATATCTATTTGGAAACCAAATTTCATTGAAATCGAAAGATGTTGAATTTTCCCGCCTTTTTTCGGCGGCCATCTTGAAAATGGCAGTGAACAAACAATTTTAAACACCAGTTTTGAAATCCACACAGCATGGCAAACATTTTATGAATTTACACTTAACCTTCATCTGCTATAGTTTTGGAAATAAAAGACGAAAAATATGAAAATGTTGAAAATTCCATGAAAAAAGGGCAATAACTCCTACAAGGGTTTTGGATTTTCTTCAAAATTTCAAGGTTGGTAGATTTTGATATGCCTAACATTTCTGAAATATACACTTGACCTCTATCTGTTACACTTTTTGAAATAAAAAATAAAAAATGCACAAATTTGGGAAATTTTACGGAAAAAGGGCAATAACTCCAAGATGGGTTTTCGGATTTTCTTCAAAATTGCAGGGCAGGTAGATCTTGCTATGCTGATCACTTTTACTCCTGTCAGATTTTTGATATCTGTAACGGTTTTCGAGTTATTAGCCAAAAACTGCAATTTACCCCTATGTTCTATTTTTAGCAACAGCGGCCATGTTGTTTGACCTACCGCCTAATCGAACACAATTTTGAGAAGCCAGACTCTGGTGATGATTCAGGCCAAGTTTGGTAACATTTGGCCCTGTGGTTTCAGAGGAGAAGATTTTTGAAATTGTTGACAGACAGACAGACGGACGGACGGACGGACAGACGACGGACGCATAGTGATGGCAAAAGCTCACATGGCCTTTTAGGCCAGGTGAGCTAAAAATTGCCTTTAAATTAACGAATAAAGTCCCATAACTCTTGCCAGAAAAATCGAAATTCTGTGAAAAAGTATACAGATCGTGAGGCCATCATACCCAATACCTCTACAAAGTTTGAAGCGAATTGGCAAAAGGGTTGTCAACATAGAGCGCGACATGTAAAAAATTGCCTTTAAATTAACGAATAAAGTCCAATAACTCTTGCCAGAAAAATCGAAATTTCACGAAAAAGTATACAGATCGTGAGGCCATCATACCAAATACCTTTACAAAGTTTGAAGTGAATCAGCCGTATGGTTGTCAAGTTAGAGCGCGACATATGAAATGGAAGGACGGACAGAGGGACAATCGGACATCGGTAAACCATAATACGTCCGTCCGTGACATGTAAAAAATTGCCTGAAAATTGACGAATAAAGTCCTATAACTCTTGCAAGAAAAATCGAAATCCCGTGAAAAAGTATACAGATTGTGAGGCCATCATACCCAATACCTCTACAAAGTTTGAAGCGAATTGGCAAAAGGGTTGTTAAGATAGAGCGCGACATGTAAAAAGTTGCCTTTAAATTAACGAATAAAGTCCCATAACTCTTGCTAGAAAAATCAAAATTTCACGAAAAAGTATACTGAGGCAATCATACCAAATACCTATACAGAGTTTGAAGTGAATCAGCCGTATGGTTGTCAAGTTAGAGCGCGACATATGAAACGGACAGACGGACAGAAGGATGGACGGAAAGACGGACGGACGGACAATCAGATATCGGTATACCATAATACGTCCTTCATTGGACGGGCGTATAAAAATGATCAGCATGAGAAGATCTACCCATGCTGAAATTTTGACGATAATCTTATGACCTGTCTAAGAGTTATTGCCCTTTTTCCCTAAAATTTTCAAAATTTTGATGTTCTTTATTTTTTATTAAAAAAACTATAACAGATAGAGGTTAAGTTTAAATTGCAAAAATGTTCAGCATGTTAAGATCTACCCACATGGATATTTTGAAGAAAATTCAAGTACCTATATATGAGTTGTGGCTCTTTATTGGTCAAATTTTTCGTGATTTTTTACTTTTTGTCCTATATTTCAAAAACGCTTTGAGATAGAGGTCAAGTTTAAATTGCAAAAATGTGCAGCATGTTAAGGACTATATTTTATTGAACACATTCAAGTTTTCCGACCGCTTCCAAGATGGCCGCCAGCGGGGAGTTAAGTTTACCATTTGACCTAATGGGAAAATTCATACAAAGAACTTGGCATGAATGATGCTTATGAGGTGCTGACCAAGTGTTGTTACTTTGGTGCCAATCCATCATCCAACATGGCCGCCAGCGGGGATTGTAATTTTAACATTGGACCCTATGGGAAAATGCATACAAAGAACTTCTACTTTAGAACCACTGAATGGATTTGAACCAAACTTGGCATGAATGATGTTTATGAGGTGCTGACCAAGTGTTATTACTTTGGTGCCAATCTGTCATCTTACATGACCGACAACATTGGACCCTTTGGGAAATGCACACAAAGATCTTCTAGAGAACTGCTACATAGATTTAAATCAAACATAACATGAATGATGCCTGTCAGGTGCTGACCAAGTGTCACCAGCTGTGAACTTAATTTATGAAAAGATCTTCTAGAGAAATGCTTAATAGATTTAATCCAAACTTTGCTTATGAG
>MJUU01024799.1:0-10403 GCA_002080025.1 Modiolus philippinarum
TAAGTCCAACTAATGGAAAAATACGGAAAAATTGGAATTATTTTTTTCGAAAAATAAACTTGGGAAACAATAATAAGGTTGTACTGAACATTATGTCAAAATTTCATTGATATTGAATATGATTTGAGAAAGTTATTGAAGTTCAAAAAAACTTTAACATTTGGGTTAACCAAATGTTAACGACGCCGACACCGACGGAATCTATGCTCGCTATGTCTTGCTTTCGCGACATTCGTCGCAGGCAAGACAAAAATGACCAAAACAATTGAAATTTTTTGAAAATTTTATTCATCATATCCTTTTGAAGGAGTTTTATATTTTGCGAAACGCAATTTTAACAAATTTCAGCATATTCAAGTTTGAAAAGTTAGATTTTTAGTGTGCGGTTTAACTCACGCCGACGCCGACGGAATCTATGCTCGCTATGTCTCGCTTTCGCGACATTCGTCGCAGGCAAGACAAAAATGACCAAAACAATTTAAATTTTTTGAAAATTTTATTCATCATATCCTTTCGAAGGACTTTATAATTTGCAAAACACAATTTTAATGAATTTTAACTTATTTAAGGCTTGTAAAGGTTGATTTTTAGATTCCGGTTTAAACTCTGTCTATAAAAATGACCAAAACAATTTAAATTTTTTGAAAATTTTATTCATCATTTCCTTTCGAAGAAGTTTTTTTTTTCTTTTGTCATGTTTGTGAAACACAATTTTAACAAATTTCAGCATATTTAAGTTTGAAAAGTTAGATATTTATTGTGCGGCTTAAACTCTGTCTTTAAAAATGACCAAAACAATTTAAATTTTTGAAAATTTTATTCATCATATCCTTTCGAAGAAGTTTTTTCTTGTCATCTTGTGAGAAACACAATTTTAATGAATATTAACATATTCAAAGCTTGAAAAGTTAGATTTTTAGTGTGCAGCTTAAAATTCTGTCTATAAAAATGACCAAAACAATTGAAATATTTGAAAATTTTATTCATCATATCCTTTCAAAGGAGTTTTATTTTTTGCGAAACACAATTTTAATGAATTTTAACATACTTATGTAATGAAAATTAAGATTTTTAGTCTGCGGTTTACACAATTTTTTTTGAAACGACAAAGACTGAATTTTTTTGAAAATTTATTTATTCTATCCATTAGAAGGAGTTTAATATTAGAAGCACAATTATAGTGAATTTAAGAATATCTAAGGGGTGAAAAAGTTAGATTTATAGTGTGCGATTTAAATTCAGTCTTCATCATATTCTTTTGAAGATTTTCTTTTACCTATGAAACACAATTTTAATAGCATATTTAGAGTTTGACAACTTTGATTTTCGAGTCTCTCGTGTATGAATGCGTAAAATCATTTGTTTTTTGTTTTGTTTTTTCATTCTATTTTCATTTCACTTATGTTTGCTTTCCTGTTATTGTCTAATATTTAACGTTTAACCATCTGTATATATAATTTTAATATTGTTTGTTATCACAGTAAATATGTCTATTTTCGATGATTGTTTAAATTAAATGTGCTTCCCGATGAAATTTTAATGCAATCTGACAAACTGTATTATACATGTATACTGTGCATTACCTACGTACAAGCAGAAACATCAAGTAAATTTTATATTAACCTTAATGTACGAATTTAATATGCATGAGGTGTTATTATAATATTTTGTATGTAATTCATTTTTGGTAATGAAACGAGAATATTATTTTGCAAAATACATTAACTTGAAAGATGACTTAAGGCTATCAATCAGTCAATTACGGATAGGACCAATCAATCATCTGTCACTCACGTATGTTACGTATTGTATCCATCAAATACGTGAATTACTTTTCCGATCAGTCAGACTTTGACGGATTTTTGACTGATCGATCACTGATGGTTGATGGCTGACGAATCGCTTATGATCGCTCTTTTAGTAACAGCTACTGAAGCAAGGACTGTACCCCTGGACAACCTTTCCAGCATTTTTTGATACCAAGATCTCATTTCTAGCTGGCCAAAAAGTTCAAACCATCAAACCATTCCCTCTCATACCCAATTTAGACCTAATCTACTTCTGTAACATCCTGCACCCCCCCCCCAAAAAAAAACAAAAACAAAAAACAAGATCGGCTCTACAGTTGTGTCATGCTTTACTGGAGCAGCTGGTAGTACTCCCAGTGGTGCGTTTTGTGAAGGTTTACTGCTTTAATGTTGTGGCATTCTTATTTATTTTTGTCATGTTGTCTCTATTTTACTGTACTTTTTGATTTCTCCTTGCATGTCTTTTATATGTATGTATTTGGTGTTATCTCTCAACTGAGAGATACTTGTTCCATAAAATTGTCAGTCCTCCCCTCAGAGGGATGTAACATCTTTTTGTTGTTGAAACAGAGACTTACAAATGTAGATACAGAGATTAGAAACTCCTAGTTAATCCTATGTAAAAATTGGTAATACATGCATGTGCGAGATTTCCCGTGAGGTTAGTCAATTTTTGATTCCCAGCACATGCAATTCTAATTATGACTGTACAAAAATGTTAAAAAAACGTTTTTTAAATTGAAAATCAACAAATTGTCATGCATATTGAGTGTAATATCAGATTAACGCAATTATTATATGATGATGCATCAGTAAAAACAATAACATTACCATCGGAATATTGTACCAGTACAGGTAAACTTGACAAAATTATGAGGAGTTCTGAATCTAGTGTTGCATCATGGGAGCGAGTTTACACGTATGATGTTAACAATTTCAATTAGTTGCTAATCTCTGTATCTGTATGTCTCTGGTTGAAACACAGGAGTCCTTAGGCAGCTTAAGGTGACATGTGCAAAAGGTTTGTAATTTTCGAGTCCGAACAGAGTTGAACAGAGACAAATTTGTGTCAGTCCAGAAATTCTATTTCTATTCTACTGGTCCAATCCGTTCTGACTCAAAATTACCACGTCACCTTAACCTGCCTAAGGAGTCTGGTGTAAACAGAAAGTCAGATCGGAGATGAAAATAGCCTGGAAAAGTGTTTGAAAAGGAAACCGATTATGTAAAATAGCTGAAAATAGATAAAAACATGTAGGCAATCAATTGGTAATGTCCATGATGTCTGATAAGGTGCAAAAGTGGTGATATAAAAAATTGAGATTTTCCTGTTTCACTCACTACGTTCATGAAACTTCATTGTTTGGGGCTTCGTATGTGAACTTGTATTGATATCTCCTGTGGTTGAAACAACTGTTTGTGGCCTAGTTAAAATATAATTTCTTCGTTCACTATATAGGTAGCACCCTGCTCATTTTAAAGGATGAAAAGAACAATGGCATGGGTTTTTAGGTGTATATTGTAGTTGTGCCATGCTTGGTACAAAATGTAGTTCGAATGGTGATAGACCGAATAATCTGTCGTTTACAAAGCTACTTTATCATTTCTATATTTATCGTTTACTGATCTGACTTTTTATTTTATTTTTCATATTGCTTTGTGACAAGCAATATAAAAAATAAAAAAATTAAAAAAGTCAGATCAGTAAAAGATAAATATAGAATGATAAAGTAGCTTTGTAAACGATAGCTGCGGGACCGTAGCTCTTATGGTCCTTGTGCTGATTTTTTGATAGTTGCGGACCGCCAAATCAGAAAAAAATAAAAGGACCTATAGAGCTACGGTTCCGCAGCTATGTAAACGACAGATTATTCGGTCTAGAATGAATGGTGAGGACACGACGTCACGAGACAGAAAATACTCATAACAAACCTTCAATTTGTACCTTTTTAGACTTCTCAGAAATCGGTGAACGTCAAGAATGTGAAGTTATGGAACCTGTTATGTTGTCATTTGTGCATTTATGAAAAAACATTGAATTAAACCATTTTGAAAATAATTTTACCGGCGATTCTGCAACCGGAAGTTCACAAATCATTCTAAATACGGACGTTACCTCGGAATATGCCGATATTTACGGATCATTTACTTAGCGCAATCATGACACACAATTTTCTTCAAGAAATTACTGGACCTTTTCCAACTTTGGATTGTGTTAAAAATACAATGTCAGAAACCAAAAACGATCAAACTTTTCACTATACCAGATTTTTTTAAGTATACAAAGTTTGACGGAAACCTTCGGGGATGGACGGACGGACGGACACACAAATGAGTATAATCACAACATGCCTCAGCACTGCGTATGGCGGGGTATAAAAAGGGTCAATTAACTTAAAAAAAGAACAAAAAGCAAAATAAAACACAAAATAACAAATCAAAACAAACAAACCAAAACAAAACAAAAACAAAAACAAAAAACAAAAAAACAAAAAACAAAAAACAAAAACAAAACAAAAAATAAAATAAAATAAAAAATAAAAAAACAAAGCAAAAAAATCAAAGCAAAAAAAAATATTGGGAAATAAAACTGAGAATGTTTTATTTTAACTTTTACTGGTGAGACCATAAGAAAACTTCCTCTTAAGCAAAAACCTGAAAGACAAAAATGCGCTGCATTTTACATACAAAGGTGTAATATTCATATATATTGAATTTCAGCATTTATGAGATGACAGTGATCAATCAAACGTTGAATGATCTATTTTCAAAATTCCAATGGGCCAAGCTGACATGCAAGGCACATCTCTGTATCCAACCTTGAATGATCTATCATCAAAATTTAATATGGGCCAAGCTGACATTCAGGAACATCTTTGCATCTATCGTCAAAATTTAACATGGGCCAAGCTGACATGCAGACACATCTCTGTACCCAAGCCCATCAAATAATACATTTTTGTATAAAATGACAAGATCAAATGACCGAGGTATCAAATTGATTCGAGTAGTCTAACTTTAAACATCGCACAGACAAAAAAGAAAGTCATGGGTATTGAAGAATTCGAACAGATGACCAGTTTTGACTTTGATGATGCTGAAAATCTACTTTCTCCGATCAGTATTGATGAAGATGCTCGTTCTTTGACTGATTCTTTTCCAGAAAATAGTTTTTCTACGGTATGTTCAAATTCTTTATTTATGTCTCGCATTTTAATTTTCTTATTTTTTTTTGTATTCTGAAAGTGTTTTTAAAGTTAATTTCAAGATAAATAAAGAATGTGGAAAGAAAACACATTGGCAAATCCACAGTTGTTGGATATGACTGGCCCCTTTTACGATATTTATTTTTAATTGCGTGACGAATTTAAGATTTGGACCAAAAAGATATCAAAATTGTCTATAAAAAATCAAATATTCATTTTTTTGTAAAATCTAAAAATAGTTTTGTTGTTATATACCAGAAATATCTTCGGTAATGAAATATATATTTTTTTCCTTTTGATTGCGTTTTTGATTTATCTCGAAAAGAAATAAGAGTCATCACTAGTGAAAAGGTTCTATTAAACAAGTCACTTAGGGACCGACCATTTTACTTGAAAGGGGGGTTATGGTTTTTTTTTCTGGACAGAAAAATTTTTCTCTCGCTTCGCGCGAAAAATTTATTTATTTCTTTAACTAGTATAAACAATATATATTTTTTTTTTTTGAAAATAAGCATTAAGCCCCCTTCAGAATATTTTTTCATCATTTTTGCAGCCAAAATATTTTTTCACATAAAATCAGCTTCAGAATATTTTTTTCGAAAAAAACAATACCCCCCTTTTCAGGTTAAATGGTCGGTCCCTTATCAGCACAACCAGCATAATAATGTCGATGTACATTTTAGCTTATATTTCTAAGAAAATACTAATATGGCACCAAGAAAGAAATACAGAATAANAACATACTTATTTATTTTTCCTTTATATTTCAGGTACCAGTTTCATCATGTTTTGGTTGTGGTGGTGCTATTGAAGACAAATTCATCGTATATGTGAACAACCATGCTTGGCATCAAACATGTCTCCGATGTTCCAGCTGTCACAAGATCCTTGACAACCAGAGTACTTGTTATGTAAAAGACGGCAAGATCTACTGCAACAAAGAGTAAGTACAAATAAATTAAGCTTATATCTATAAGAAAATTCATTTCGTTTGATTTTATTTCATGTCACACAATGATTGACACATCTAGTCCTGAAATTTACTATTTAAACGATAAAAAGCAACCAATTTTCAACACAAATGTTATATAATTCATGCAGTTTCAGAAACATGTCCTCGAATTCTTTCTTCATTCAAATCAATGCCGATGTTTAGAGATTCTCATGATCCCTTTCATTCGATTGTTAATTATAAGTTCATTCATTCATTAATGTATTTATTTGTTCATTCATTTCTGCAACCAAGGAGTTATATATATATAACTTCTTGCTGCAACATAACATTTTTTTTACTATAACATTAAGCATTTATTGATTGATTGATTGATTGATTTATATATTAATTAATTAATTAATTTATTTATTTATTTATTTATTTATTTATTCATTTATTTACTTATTTTTTGCAGGGAATTTGGTATAGCCTGTGCAAAGTGCAATATAACTATATACAGCGACGAATGGGTGAGGAAAGCACATGGTAATTGTTACCATTTAGGCTGCTTTAGTTGTGACATCTGTAAACGACTACTACCAACAGGAGAAGACTTTGCCTTACACAACAACAGACTCCACTGTAAGGTGCACTATCTTCAAGTACTACAGGGGAGGATTCTAGAAAGAGGTAAGTAAAATATGGTAGATAACAGATTAAAGGATGTTATTACTAGTGACTTCAAGATGAAGAACAACAATGAAATCGCCGTTCCATTGCCTTGTTCCACCGTGTATTTATAGAGACTTTGTCTCATGTGCATTTACTCCATATCCTTTTATTGTTTATGTAAAAGTTTAAGAAGTAAATGTATTAGAAAACTTTAAGGGACACAGATATTTGCGTAATACACCGAAATATGGAAAGCATTGAAAGGTGATCTCTTGAACTTTCAAGTTTTATTTCCTTTGTTTGTAGTATACTTGAGCAAGAATATAGATATAGGCTCATATTTATCCTTTGAGGAACACATATTATTAGAAATAAATATATATATTTTTCTTAAATTACATTTTTTTTTGTATAATATATTTAAATATACTGAGTAATGACATTTAAATTTATTTGAGTATTTTATTTCATTTTCGTTTTTCTATAGGAAACAACGGGAAAAGAAAAACCAAAAGACCCCGTACTGCCTTCAGCGAAGAACAGGTCAGATTATTCCAGTCATACTTTGACGTCGAACAGAACCCAGACCCACAAGATTTAGACTATATTGCTCAACAAGCCGGAGTCGTCAGACGTGTCGCACAGGTGTGGTTCCAGAATGCACGTGCAAGATCGAAGAAAAGCATCAACAATTCTCGACTATCTCCTATATCAGTTTCATCCAGTAAGTACACCTTTTCTCATCAACCATTTTATGTTTTCGCACTTTATTCTTTCATTTTCCCAGGACGATCGAAATGTGGGAACGCGAAATGATGAAATTGTTTGATTATAATTGATATCACGAAGTGCTTTGAAAAGTGTAACATTGTTGAGTAAAAAAAGGCAAACGAAAACCTGGTGAAACGGCGAAAATAATATTTTGAAATATTCGTTGTAAAACCGTACTTTGTTTTATTTTGCAGGTTCTTCAGAACAGAGCTTCGATAGTTTAGAAGATCTTATTACTTTCCACTGAAGAAATGACCATCTTGATGAAGTGTCGACAATTTAGAAGATCGAATCATATTTCACTGAAATCAGATCATGTGCTAAAGAGAAACTTATAGAACAGTAGCTTGATGTATATAGTTGTTATTATTTATTTTGTTATAAAAATAAAGTGAATTGTACTAAAATATATAGTGTTGGTCTTTTTTTTATTTGAAATTTGTTCAGTATATAGACAATTTAGTCAAGAAAATGGTTCGTGAAAGAATAAAGGAACCATTGAAAGGATTTGTAAAACATACAAAAAATTTAAATACAATTTTGAAAATGGCAATGACATTGTAAAAATGTGCAAGCGAAATCCATTTCAAAAAACGTATTAAACATTTTACACTGTACCAAATTCTTCTCCTTTATACTCTTTGTATTATTTGATAATGCAGATATTTCGTTTTAGAGTTTTTCAATATATATAGTGTCCAATCATGATACAGAAATTTATTTCTGTACATAACTCTTAAAAATAACCACTAATACCACTACACCAAGCAAATTATTTCGTGCAGGATGTCTAATAGGTGTAAATTTTGTGGGTCACAATATCCTGCTACCTACAGTGGTCGATAATGCCAGCATCACCTTCTTTCAGAAGTGTAAATGTTACTCTCCAGTAAAATTTTAACTTTATGCAACACTGAACGCCTTTCTACGACAATTGGTTAAATAACAAATACAAAGGTTACTTTAGTTTTATGCATATTGCCATTTCGACAACTTATGTCTCTTCAGTTTACACCAAATCAAAATATTTGGAAATCCATAGACCTAAATATGTGTAAAACCTGATAGAGAACAAATTACCAATAGCATCTAAATAGAAAAGCCAAAATTAACTAAGGTCAGAGCTATGCAAGAGGGAGATACTCCTTCGTTTTCAACAAAATTTAGATATTGCAAGTTTCTAAATGAAATAGGCTTTCGGGTCAGCACCGTAAAACTAAGTTACATTGGTTTGGTCAATACCCTTGAGGGCTAACAGTTAATCAACAGTAGCATCGACATAGTGGCAATAGATTATAGATAGACAATTTAAATGTGGCAATATTTGACCCTTTTAAAGCTGCACCACACGATAAATTGCTTCGCAAACCAAAGAGTAATTTCATTAAGATAAATACATATACATTGCTAACTATATAACTTCTTACCAGCATGAACTATGAGATTAGCAGTTTAAAACCAGCCCAGTTTACTCAGATGTACTTCAAGGTTCATTTTAGCTCCCTAACATTGAACATACCTATAAGTGAAACTGATCATATGGTTATGTAGATTTATTGAGGGTTTTAATAACAGTGTTACATTTTTTCTTTATATAACAAATCCTCCAGTTTCTACACTTTCAATAAATCTGTTTTCTGAAATATAATAAGTGTATGACTCATTACTTTAAAAACAAAAGCAGCATATGTAACCCTAGGCTTTATTAGCAATAAATCTTAAAAATGACAGTATGCTGCAGAATCATATACCATAAAGTCGACACTTGTAAGTGTAACCACGATATTAAATAGATGACATTAGCTAATTGGAATTGAAACGTATTAACAGAAAGGTTAAGAAAGAAGATAATACAATGCAAAAGCTTCCGATTCATCAAAAATATATAGCAGTTGAAAATCAGACCCGATCTCCAAGTTGAAGATGGAACATGATCTAGAAAAACTAATAGTGCATGCCTTTTCTCCATTGAGTCATATATGACTTCGCTGCATAACTTAGGTACTCCAACGGAAAACTTGAATGTTCGAATTGAATGATTCAAAAAGATAGCTATCTGCTTCAATAATTAGACATTAAACTTTTTATCTCCAAAAAATTAAGATTAAGGATAAATTTTGAACATAATTAAAAAATTACAATTAGTCCACCTCCGGTATTTTATTTTCTTCGCATTTACCAGTTCTATAAGAGCTTAGGAGATTATTTGGGGTTACGACGCTTTGACCACTATTTACGATTAATTACGACCAAAATTCGAGAAAACTGCAAAAACACGCAAAAGTTAAATTCATGCACCGTGTCAACATTGTGTATTTGTGCATTGAAAATTGATAAATCATCAAAATGTGCTTAAAAATTCTTCGTTGGAGTACCTACATAACTATCGCTTATAAGACCTTCAACTGGCTCACTCTTTCACTCTTTCACTCGTCGTTTAAAAGCAAATATGGAGGATGCAACGTAAGCTGTATATATACAAATAATACTATATGTTATTCGGGAATCTTCGCAGGGGATACGGGTTCATATTCCCTTTCTGCGTTTTATATCGAGCACAGACAGGGGAATATGAACCCGTATCTCCTGTGAAGCCCGAATAACTTTTATATTCTGCTAAAAGTGTTATAATTTATCTCTTAAAAGAGTTAAAAAGATAAAATTTTGCTACCACGGGGATATAGGGCACAGACAGGGAATATGAACCCGTATCCCCTGTGAAGCCCGAATAACTTTTATATTCTGCTAGAATTGCTATAATTAGTCACCTACCGGCTTCGCCGAAGGGGACTTTAGGTTTGCACTCCGTCAGTCCGTCAGTCCGTCACACTCAGTTTTCCGGACTTTTTTCCCATACTATAAGAGATATATATGTAAGCCTACCACCATGAGTTACAGATCAAGTTCGAGTTTGGTTCCGGTTCATTGCTTTTGGACGGAGTTATGGCCCTTTAACTTAGACAAATTTGGTAAAATATAGGTTTTCCGGACTTTTTTTCTAAACCGTTTCAG
>MJUU01024800.1:0-13622 GCA_002080025.1 Modiolus philippinarum
GTTCCAACTCTGATTGGTTGAATTGGTGGTTTGATACCTAAAGGGATACAGCCGTACCACGGCTATTAATCAATCAGAATGCAGCTTACTAATTACTTAAGGTGTGATTAACTAAAATATCACCATTCACTGAAGCTATATCGAGATATGAATTATTTCTTCAATTTCGATTTCAACATTAGAGCTTTGGGGGAACATGTTAAAATTG
Source organism: Modiolus philippinarum (assembly GCA_002080025.1). NCBI lineage: Eukaryota > Metazoa > Mollusca > Bivalvia > Mytilida > Modiolidae > Modiolus > Modiolus philippinarum. The sequence continues at coordinate 209 of MJUU01024800.1, forward strand.
AAATTTAACTATAGTGTTAACATATTTCAAATCTCGACATTGCTCCAGTAAATGATAATATTTGTCTCCCATGTAATATTTGTAAAACTCAACAAATATGCGGCGTTTTACATTTCCACAAATTGGCATTACGTTTCCGAAAAAAAATATATTACGTTTCCGAAAAAAATAGTTTACCTTTCCGCAAAAAATATATATTACTTTTCCGGAAAAAAAATTCGTTTCCGCAAAAGAGATATCTCTTCTTTGTAAATATTTTGCGACTTTATATTCACAATTTTAAGTTTGATCCCATTAATTTTGAACGTTCAACTTTTTTTCTTTTTTTTTAACTTGTGACATTCGCAATATATTTTGTACAAAAGTAGTACATACAACACGTACTATCATAGCCAACAAGTATTTGTTGTATTGATATTTTTTAAAACTTTTTTCAGAAGTTTATTTTTGTGGGTTAAAAAGAGAACATATCTGTCCATTATGTTCACATCATATTTGTATTTCAAATTCTAAGGTAAACATGTTCAAAATCTTAACTGGATTTATCAGTGAAGTCTTATTCAAGCTAATCCCAATAGCCAAAACAAAATAGTGTGGATCCACTCAGTACATTCATGCAAAAAGCTGACGATCATATTTTTTGTCAATTTTATTTAATCATTATAAATCATATTGAAATTGTAATGAAAGCTACCTGAATAACCAGGTAAATTTTCGGAAACGTAAAGCATAAAATTTGCGGAAACGTAAACTATTAATTTGCGGAACGTAATAATTAACATTTGAAAAATTTGCGGCAAAGTAATGCGCCCAAAATATGATATAGCGGGAAATATTTCGATGAAGTTAAATCAACGCCCGTTTTTACAAACGTCCCTTACACATTGAGAATGAGAAAGAGAAGCGCTATATACTGCTTCATTTGCCAATGTTTTTGTTCTTTGTTTTTAAAGTGTTATTATTTAAAATCCCTTATACTCAAAAACATCAAAAAAGAAGTTTTCAGGTGGGTCTCTCCTGATGTGTAGAATTATAAGAATTTTATATTGATGGTTCAGTGTCAGATAATTGTCACTAGATAATTTTGAGTAAAAATATTGATAGGTCCGCGCGTTAATTTTGATGTTTCAAGTGTTTAAAATTTTGGCGGGAAACCGAACCCCTCTTGATTTTCCATTGACATCGCATTGAAAATTTGTTCATTTTATTCACCATGAAGGAATATTAAGAATTTAATAATTTTTTTGTCAAAAGTATCTTTAGGATGTATTAAATCAAATTTTGAACAAAAAAGTTAGGGTTAGTGTACAAAACATTTCAGTGCATATTAATGGATAAAATCAGAAAAGTTCGAAAATCTGACAGAGAGTCAAAAACTTGACGAGTGACCCACCTTAAATGCCAATGTAAAATCTAAATATGTTTGTTTTGTCATCGTCGCTTATGTTGTCTTTCTTAGTGTGGTCCTCATATTGCCATGTATTCTGGATTTGATTTTTTTGGTTGTTGTTTCAGAATTCATTTTGAAAATTTATTAATTATTCTATTAAAGTAGCTGTTAGACCTTTAAACCTTAAAGTTTTGAAAATGTACTATAGTAGATCAATTAAATGTAAAAGTTTACGGAAAACAGAGCTTGGAGATGGCAAATGCTGACATGGTACAAAGTTCATTTCTGTTCATCTTATATTCTGGGACTTCCAAATGTTTTGATTTGATCTCCACTGAAGAGAGTTGTATGAAGACACTAAATAAACAGTTACTTCGGTCTCTTGTTATACACTGGTAGTCAATCATCCACAATTACTTGGAAGAAAACACTTTATTGTTAAGGACAATGGAACCGACTTAGAATTTATTTCTCAAAGACATTATTCCATATTTAGACAATTTAAGTAAAATTCACAAAATTGCACATTAAGAACCGGAATATTGAAAAGGCTTTTATTTTCACAGCTGTTTTGGTTTGAAATTTCTCTGAGATATTAATTCTTCGAAAAAACTTTTAATTGGCTTATATGAACTAAATCATATTTATATTAATGTTTTGCTGTAAAAGCATTAGAGAAAACATTAATATGTTTGTTTTTCGCAACTTGATGTATTTACGTCTGACGACAAAAACTAGACCACAAGACCTTAATAAATTATGAATGTTGTGTTTTAGTTTTATATTTCAACAGACAGATCAAGTTACGTCTGGCGAAAATACCTACATTTATTCTTCTTGCGCAACGCATTTTCCGGTGCAAATTAAGAGAGGGCGTGCGGTCCACTAAAACCGGGAACATATAATTTTTGGAGTAAAACACCGGGTACTAGCATTTGGCAAAAAATTGACCAAAAAATTTTGCAGAACGCTCCGTTCTACGAGATTTTTTTTAATAACGCTGCCTTAACTTCAGATCCTGGATATTATTTGTATATAAATGAGTAAAGAAAAGAAAGACAAAGTATTCTATTTTCCTGAAAAACACTTTAGACTTTATATAAGTAATGAAAGTACCTCCACAATTGAAAAAAATCTCTCTTTATTTCTTTTGTCAGAGGTTCAGAATCCCTTTTTTCCAATCTTTTTTTCAAATATATGATCAATCTCCGAAACAGAGGTGCATAGCTCTTCCTACGTCAGATATCACCTCTGCCACACCGGAAGGAGAGATTCCTCTCAAAATGGCCGATTTCCATGACGTCACAGTGTGAAATACGTCAGGATGTATACGACGTCACTATAAAAAGGGCGTGGTAAATCCAATATGGAGGACAAGGTGTGGCAGAGGTGATAATCTGACGTAGGAAGAGCTATGCACCTCTGTTTCGGAGATTGATATATGATCCAGTATCATCTACAGTAACTTCGGTATTTTGTTACTAATAAATTTGACCTGAAATTTGTCTTAAGGTAGATAGACAGTAATATTCATATCCATGAGATTTTGTTGTAAGTCGGCACAATTGAAGAATCAATCCTACTTACCCAAAATATGTAATAAAAACTATGGGTCACCGTGCTTGTTTTTTCTAGAATTGAGATCAAAGTTTGCTCATTTTTAGCCATTTTTTCACCTAAGTTTACAAAGAATGCACGGGGAAAATATGGAAAGGCAAATTTTAGCTTTATAGAATTGAACTTTTTATCCATGAGAATTTGATATATTTTTGTGAACAGATAGTTTATGATGTAATTTATTGGTTACAATTAAAAAATGAATATGTCACCATGCTTTTAACGGGGATATTTTACAAAGTTTCCGGATGAAACATTATTTTCGGGAAAAGGGAGTTAATTCGCGGCAAAGTAAACGAAATATGACGTTTCACATTTGTCATTCAATTATGACGTCAGAAAGGAAAAGCCGTCAAATTACTATTCCGGTCCGAAAATCAAACCTACCCCGTACCCGACTCTTTATTTTTCTTATGCGCGATTGCATTGCGCAGCGCAACAGTGTCTATCTACCTTAAGACATGAGAGTATTAGTGAAAGATAATTTATAGTAGAGACATATAATTCCCTAACCTGTTTGTTGTATGTTTTTATAGTACTTTAATGCTAAAGTAAACTGGAGCGGCGGCTCTATGTGGAGGCAAAGTGACTGGAGGACTATCTACGGTTTCAATTTCATGAAAATGGGCATTTGTGCAACCAATTTCTGATAGATCTGTCGCGAAAACACTTCTGTTTTTATTTACAAATTGTCTTAGTTTTTCTTTTTTGTTCATCAGTTAATTCTGAATTTTTTTACTGAAAAATGAGATTTCCCGGAATATGCATGGTTCCAAAGGGTTTTGGATCTAGGCATTTCTTTATAACGAAAATTTCTAGGAAAAAATATACTTTGCAATTAAATATTTATCTATTCATTTGCAAATTTTGGACTGGGTACACGCAGTGGTTTTGACGAAATAAAGTATAAAAAACTACCGTTTCTTCCTCGCAACCATCAAAGTTACATTTGTAAATAAACAATATCGATTTTTACTCACTAAGCACGTGGTGTGTTTGAATGGGTTTTAACTGAGGGCACGCCCTTTTCCTTGATTCAACCAATGAAATCTTGTGTTGATGATTACCCTTTGAGATCATGGGTATTAAAAGAAAATGGCGCTATTTCGAAACGATATGATTTTACCTAGTAACATAGAATTAGATTTGGATCTCAGCGTTTCTTATGCAAGAATCGTTACTGTACATATAATCTTGTCTGGGTACATGCATTTTAACGCCTTATAGCAATTGATTTTGACCAGTGTGTCCATTGAATATTTTCATCACGACTGTAAATTTTTGTAAGGAATTCGCATATTACCTCTTCTTGGGGGCAAGTTTAATCAGTTTTTAACTACAAAGTAAAGATCTGGGAATTGAATGAAGTTTTCACTTAATATTGTATGTGTTTACTTCTTTTGAAATCTTGACATTTTGTTGATTGTTTGTTTTCGTCGCCACGCTGTTAATTTGTTCCGAAAAAGTTGTGAGACACAGAAGAGTTTTTCTAGGCGGGAGATAATTTTATACCACAAGATTTCCCGCTGGAAACATATAAACGAAGTACAATACGAAATAAAATGAACAAAATTATACGACTCTATATGTATATTAAACAATTTTTTTATATTGTTGATGTTATTTCAAAGCACGTCTTATCCCAAAAAAGTACACCGTGTCACAAACGGAGCAAAGCATGAACGGTCTTCCAAAGTAGAACCATCACAACAGATATCTTACCAAAAATACACGTGCCACAGACGAAGCAGGGCATGCTTGATTTTCCGAACAGAGCTGTCAAAACAGATATGAAACCAAAAGTACATGTACCAAAAACAGGGCACAGAATGTTTACTTTTCCGAGGCAGAGCCGTCAGAGTAGATATGTTACCAAAAGCACAAGTGTCTCAAATGGAGCAGATCATGTACAATCTTCCAAAGTTGAGCCATCGGAGCAGATACCCAGCAAAAGCACATCTGTTTTAAATGGAGCAGAGCGTGCACAATCTTCCAGAGTACAGCTATCGGAGCAGATACTCAGAATAAGCACATGTGCCAAATGAATACTTGCATCTATATTCAATATGCTATTTATACCGTCCATGCTGAGTGTCATGTGACCAAAAAAAACAGCTTATAACCTAAAGTAAAGAATAAATTGACTTCTTATTGATTTGTTTCTTAGATTTACTAGCATTCTCACAAAATAAAATAAAATTGTTCACATAATTCCTCCATCAAAACAATTACATCTGATCAGTCATGTCATCAGCATGCATACATTTTTTACGCACTCTTTAACCCAGCATTTGAGGCCCTAAAAATGTGCCAGAGACCCTACGCTTCCAAAGTAGAGTCGTTGAAGCAGATATCTAATCAATAACAACTGTACTACATACGGGCCAGACCATAACTTATCTCTCGGAGATAATACTTCATAGCAGATACTCTATTAGGGGTGCAAAACCTAAAGAAAATGCATTCTCTCTCGAAGTTGACCAGAACGGGTTCCGCCTATAGAGTAGAACACGTCCGTGTTCCAGACAGAACGCCTTAGATAATATTTTAGAAGTTTATGAGCGTTTTGTCCTTTATTGCTTTTTGGCGGTAGGGGGTAAACGCAATGTGTATGATTGTTCTAAATCTTTTTTGAAAGTTATAAAGATATGTCACAAATTATACATGGGGGTAGCATTGTTGTTTATAGTTTTTCCTTTTGTTTTTTCCTTTGTGTTTGTTTTGTTGTATTTTGTTTGTTTTGTTTGTTTTGTTTTTGTTTTGTTCCGGACATTTCGAAATAAATAGAAACCAGTTAAGAATAAGGATACGGAAGAGACATAAAAAGGAAAAATTTATATACGGCATTGGAAGTTGGAAGGAGTCATATTTACTTCTAGTATCAAAATACGAGAAGTAAATATGACTCCATCCAATGTCGTATATTGCAGGACTGACTTGTTCTTATTTTGGCCAAACCGTAGCGACAATTATTTTGTTAAATTTCATATATATATACAATTGCAGAAAAATTTCTATATAGCTCGGTATGTTCAGTTTTCAACGGTTACTTTTTTGGAGTTGGAGATGTGAATTGTGTGTTTTACCAGGCGCGGATTTGTGGGTGAGGGGATGAGGTGGTGTTATTGTGAAGCTTCTTAACTGCCCCTCTTTAAATGCTGGAATTATCCCTGTTAATTTTAATTATATGCTGCAAGGCAGAAGTATATTTTTTAGTTAATGTGCGGTCTAGTTGCTGCCGACAGTGTTCTTCATGGTCCACCATAAAATTAGAGTGGGAAAAATTACTTAAGGTAGGTTACCAATGCAGTATAATCCACTTTGCTAAAAAGGAAGAAGATAAATTTGAATCAATAAAAAAGAAAAAAGAAAGATTATTAAAAAGTTAAAAAAAGAAATAAATAAAAAAAAGTTATTTGATTTTTTCCTTGTTTTATGATGACTGAAAAATTATTTATTGATCATCTCTAGACTGTAATTGAAAACAAACTTGAGTCTTTCAAAATGTATTTTCATCATTATTTTGAGCTGTTTACGATCCTTCTCCATAAAAAAAAAGATTAAGGAAAATGTCCAGCCTTGAGAACGCCCGCCGATCAGCAGTGCGCGCTGTTCTTTGTGACGTCCAAGTACTCAAACACAAATATCGAACCGATGCTTTGCACCCGAAGGAAGCGTAAAGAAATCGACCAGATCGGACCTCTGGCACAAAGAAAGTTTGTAAATCATTTTTGACATAGAATCGCAAGTTATACAATTCTTTATACACACGGACATTTTTGGCGTCCAAGGTGAGCATGTCGCCATCTTTTTTCTCAATCGGAACATTACTCGGCCATTTCCGACGTTAGGCGAAAATGGCCGAGCGTGTTCCGATTGCTTGTTTCTATGGAAAGCTACCTATTCGGAATGACCAGATTTCCGAAACCGTTATACATTCGAGATTGATCTCGTAGAAGATTGGTCGAGAATGTTGCGATTAGGAATTCCTTTGTGCTAACGTCACATATTCTATGCATCGGAAGGTAATATCTGGCGCCAAAACCTTAATAACCTTGCGAAATTACTTAACTTAATCAAATCGCCTAAAAACAGCAAATTCTGAGGTTGGTACCTAAAGTACCATCCTCGACATGGAAAGAGGGGCATTTTCTGCACATCTATCATATCTGTTTTATTGCGCAACACAGATGACGTTGAAATATTTCGTACAGATATGCTTTTTCGTCGTAATAAAAGGCCAAGCCAGGGCTAAATCCGTTACCTACGTTTCTACCCATAGGCATTGAGACTGTACCACCCTTCAGCACCACTGTGCAGCCTTCGGCTACGCTTCGGGCTGCACAGAAGTGCTTCAGGGTGTACGATTAGAATGCCTACGAATATAAACGTAGGTAACTGATAATGCACCTGTCGCTAACGGCGGGGTCATAGAAAAGGAAACAATTGGCAAATTTATCTTAAAATCACTTTCCATCGTTGTCCTATAAAACACTATACAAGAAGACAATCACAACATTTTACCAATCACAGTGCACTCAGTCTATTTCAAAAATATTAAAATCATTGCAGATGGCGATAGAGAAAAAAATCGAAGTTACCATATGTACAATGCAACAATTTGAAAGTATGAAGCACAATAACTGAAATATTGAGAGCTAACAATAGTGACGGATACTTATCACTATGTGTCGATCCTGCACTATGTCCAAGAGACACAAAAATGAGATGCATATAGTTGATCTGATATGTTTCTGCCTTGTTAGTGGGATTAGCTTAACTGATTCCACATAATTGCCCCTTTCATACGGGATACCCAATCGATTATAAAAATCCGTACATTACAGATACCTATCCATACATTCACGAAAATTTTAAAAGATATGTCTAGAAATTATGTTTCCCAAGTTCAATGGTTTCTAGAACCCGAAGTAAATTTTCTATTTGTTTTAGACTTTCAATCTTCCAAAAACATGTTATCATTCTGATAACATGCTTTCAATGCCCCTACTTCAACCTAAAACGCACGAAATAAACCTTTCCTATTCAATTTTATTTCCTGTCGGAATATAAAGGAGAAATTTTCATTCAGGGGCTTTGGCACACCGATTTCCGAAAAGAGGGTTCTAATAGTTAACGGTAAAATGTTATTGTTTATATGTTATTTAGATTGTGAGAGTTTTATTTTATTGCGGATAGAATGGCGCAGCTAGGGTATGCCGACGAACTTGAGGTAGTGTTTCATAGGCCCTACTAAAGCTAAAGTTAAAACAGTTTATTAGGTGCAGAGTATTCTGCATAGTTATCATATCTGTCTTAAAGCAAGCGATTTTTGGATTTTTTTTCTTTTTTTGCATCCATTTGAAGCTTCCTATGGTATCACCGTTGTTCGTAGGTAAGTAGCAGATCAATGGTTATGCAAAGTCTCAAAAGTAGTTTGGCCTTGGAGCCTTCCATTCATGCTGTAGTAACATAAGTGTTCCTTTGTTCATACAATATAATTGACACAACACTGAAAGTGAAGTTATAGATAATGCATAATAATGCTCTCAAAACACCCAACAACAAGGAGCAGTCAGATATATTTCTTCGTCCTCACCCAGGAAAAAATGTTTTTACGCAAAAATTCCATACTTCTCATGTTCAGTATCATGTTCTTCTTTCATAATTGATGACGTTGTTATACCAAATCTATTTAGAAGTATTTCAATTGAAGTTTCATATGTAAGAAGGCTTGATATCATAGTCAACGGAAATTATGTCCTTAGCTAGCTGTCAGTAACTGCGAGCATTATGTGTGTATTGTCTTCATGTTTTATGTACTTCATTGTAAAGGTACTCGTCTTGATAAGTTGGACTTTTCTCTAGTTTGATTTTTACTGTGAGTCTTTTTGTGTATTTATTTTTAGCCATTCACCACACATAGGGGAGGGTTTGGATGAAAAAAACGAGTTTAACCCCATCGCAATTTTTGCGCCTGTCCCAAGTCAGGAATGTGTTGGTGATTGACTTGTCCGTGTCTTCTTATAAAATTTTAAGTTTCTTGATATTTGGGTTATTGGATGTGGTTTGTTTCCATTGATTTATCCACTTTTGTACCCTTTTGGGACCATTTAGGGCTTGCTTTATGGTGTAAGGTTCCTCACTGTGTTGAAGACCGTACGGTGACCCCTAGATGCTTTGTTTTGGGTCGTATTAACCTGGATATGGGATGTTGTCTCCTTTACATTTACCCCATTTCCTTTCTTTTTCATTTCTATTTTCTATTGTGCCACGAAAAGTTGCGGATGCGAGACATAGCGAACTTTGGCGTCTGCGCTGTCAACAAACAGGAAATAGGCTATGGAATAATTTATTGTCCAAAAAATGTATCCATGACAATATTTTTCATTACTAAAATTTAAGTCATGTACTTAAATTTGGTTATCGCGGTGGCTATCATGTTATTGGTCTTAAGATGCATCGATGACGTTTTTCACGTGACGTCACAAATGAAAATGACCTGCTACTGAAAGTGTCTGCTTGATTCAAATTCATAATCGACGATCATCTTCAGGGAGTATTCAATTTTTTTAAATATTTTTTATCCGACGGTTACAGGTAAAAAGTAGAATTTGGGATGTACTGCCTTTAACAAAACAAATGAAGTAGCGTCGTCTGCATGATTGGCAATCACTTTCACCTCGGCATGTTTTAATCAAACAGAAGATAACGATTATAGGCGTTTACACACCTTTAATTGGACAATATTCATACAAAAATGACATTGTATGCTATAGCAGGATATCGAATAACAACATGGAGCTTTAATTTCGCATNCCCCCCCCCCCCCCCCCCCATTTGCCAAAGCACGTTCTAAGTAATCTAATGTTGCGTACACGGCTGGGAGTCAGAGATTTTAGCTTGTTTTGAATCTAATGGCATAAAAATTTCCTGAACAGAACGTTTATTACACCAGAAAAACGCATATGCATATGCACAATATTGGAAATGTATAATTAATGTCAGTCGCCTCCCGGACAAAGAAAACAAACGTCATAAAATATGTCCAACATTTCCTGCAACCAGAAATTAAAGAAATATATATATATTATATATATGTGTCTGAAGTCAAAGACCAACTGAGTTAAAGTCTTAGGATGTGATTTTATCGAGAACATCCTTCCACTGAAGAATTTGACCACTATTTGTCCAATTTTTAGATCCGAGTTGCACTGATGGGTGTAAATTCATCGAAATGGGGCCTTATCTGCAACAGTAAAATTCAAATGTAGTGTTGCGTGTCACTCAAATTGTAGTGGTCAAATTCCTCAGTGGAAAGATGTTCTCGATAATATCACATCCTAAGACTTTAACTCAGTTGGTCTTTGACTTCAGACACATATAATTTATTTTTCGAGACCTGTATAATCATATTTACATGCTTATCCTGAGGATTAAATAAGATTTCCAAGTTTGTCGCTGTTTTTAGACGTTATATATGAATTTTTTACACGACTAGTATTTTCTTCATCAAGAAGATCCTTGGAGCTTATTCCGCCTTTTAGCTGAGTTTTGGGAATTATCGATTGACAAAAAACGTCAACTCATTCTGCCCATCTTTTGGATAACACAAAGACTTCTGAGTTTTTGTTTTGGTTTGTGTATTCTCACTAGTTTTTTATTTCATCTATTTTATAGAGTAGAGTAGAGTAGACATTTAATATGGAACTTTGGATTTTTTTCCTCTTGTCTGCTCAAGCGAGATCCATCAATCACGGGGCTAAATGGGTAGGGACAGGAAATTTACCAGCCAATCTCCAGTCTTGTACATCCTTCCGAGGAAGTAATATTTCGGCAGCGGTTTTCCAATTTTTAGATCCGAGTTGCACTGACGAGATGTAAATTCATCGAAATGGGGCCTTATCTGCCACAGTAAAATTCAAATGTAGTGTTGCGTGTCTTTCAAATTGTAGTGGTCAAATTCCTCAGTGGAAAGATGTTCTCGATAATATCACATCCTAAGACTTTAACTCAGTTGGTCTTTGACTTCAGACACATATAATTTATTTTTCAAGACCTGTATAAGCATATTTACATGCTTATCCTGAGGATTATATGATTCTACAATATTTAGAAATGATTTTCAATGTTTAGAACTTGGTTAAACAATATGATTTTACAATATTTAGAACCTGGTTATATTAAGAAGTTCAGATGATGTTGTCAGAAGAAGTACAGTGAAACCCAAGTTCAATTGTATTTGATTTATAATTACAGGACCCCTTAAACGTGATGGTTTAACTTTAATCTTGGTAATTTTTCTCTTCACTGTCAAATATGTTTTTGCCAAATCTTTTGTGACAAGTTTGGTATTGGTACAAGACAAGTTAACAAGTGTGAACATTTTATGCGCTGTTTATTGCCAGGGTTATATATGGAACGCCATGACTGTCTTACGTAGTGTATAATCATTTTACGGGGTACAAATTTTATTATGTTGTGTAGTCATTTTATAATGTAATGTAGTAACTTTATTTTGTTATGTAGTAACTTTATTATGTTATGTAGTAACTTTATTGCGTTATGTAGTAACTTTATTATGTTATTTAGTAACTTCAAAATGCTACGTAGCTACTTTATTATGTTATGTAGTCAATTTATTGTGTTATGTAGAAACTTTATTACGTTATGTAGTAACTTTTTTATGTTATGTAGTAACTTTATTGTGTTATGTAGTAACTTTATTATGTTATTTAGTAACTTCAAAATGCTACGTAGTTACTTTATTATGTTATGTAGTCAATTTATTGTGTTATGTAGAAACTTTATTACGTTGTGCTGGTACTTTATTGTGTTATATATTTACTTTATTATGTTATGAAGGAATTTTATTGTGTTATGATGTTACTTTTTTATGTTATATGGTAACCTTATTATATTGTGTTGTAACTTTATTTTGTTATGTAGTAATTTTATTATGTTATGTGGTTACCTATAATGTTGTTTAGTTTATTCATTATGTTACGTAGTAATTTTATTATGTTATGTTGAAACTTTATTTTGTTATGTTGTTAATTTATTATGTTATGCAGTTACTTTACTGTGTTATGTTACTTTACTGTGTTTATGTTACTTTACTGTTACTTTACAGTTACTTTACTGTGTTATGCAGTTACTTTACTGTGTTATGTAGGATCTATATTATGTTATGTTGTTATGTTTTGTGGTTACCTTATTATGTTGTGTAGTAACTTCAATATGTTATGTAGTAACTTTATTATGTTATGTGGTTACCTTATTATGTTGAGTAGTAACTTCATTATGTTATGTAGTTAGTTTATTACGATGTAGTGAGCGTATTCACGCGGAACCAAAAAACGGATGTCCTATATATCACGTGACATATAATCGGGTGTCAGTTTCTAAAGTGAAAGATGTCATAAAGGAAATCGGAATGGGGACTTGTAAGAAACATTTGCTGCAGACAAATGCATTAAATTTAGCATTTGTTAGTTACTGACCAATTCAGAGCTCATAAGATTGGGACTTACCAAGATTAGGGATAGGGTTAGGTCACTTGGCCCTCTAAAAGCAAAAAGGTGTTTATCATACGTGTCACATGTATTTCTTATGTTTTGATATCTTTTGAATACTTTGTTTTCACTTGGTTAGTATTAATTTATTTATTTAAGGTCAAGATGCAGGCATAAAGCGCCACATTGTGGCTTTAAAACTTCATAGTACGAGGGGCCTGTAACGGCATGAAGGAACGTAACTTTTTACTCTAGTTGCCTCCCGTACACCATAGATTGAAATGGACAACAAGGACCCGTTTCACAGGAAAAATGTAAATTTGGGGGCAAATTTGTTCTAGCAACACCTTTTCCGAAACTCTATCTTGAGATATCTACGTTAAACAACGAACCGACTGTACTTTGATAGGTGTCTTCTATCACGTCCGTGTTTGCAAATGGATTCTACCTAATATAAATATAGAATCAACTTGTCGATGTAAATGATATAGTAAAATGGGTTCACCAGGAAAATGTGTCCAAACGAAATAGCTCCTAAGAAGATATTTCACTACATAACATTTACCAGGAATTAAAAATTGTTCTGGGGATAACATTTCCCATAAAAACTTCTGTCCAATTTTATTAAGTTTTTTAAGACTGTAACATTGTCCCCGGGCATATTTATCACTTACAAAAAGTCATCCACAATTTCAATTTATACATCTTTATGAGCATTCTGTGAAAATTTCATTAAATCCTATTTATTTTGTTTCATTCATTCATGGTCAAACCTTACTAATGTTGAACCTATGAAAACTTCAGAAGGGTTCAGTTGCTCGCCAAACTTTTACTCACCTTTATCTAAAAAAAGGAGATCATCAATCTATCAATTTTTTTTTTTTTTTTTTTT
>MJUU01024805.1:0-21271 GCA_002080025.1 Modiolus philippinarum
ATCTAAACGTGTGGAAGACCATAAACTCAAAGATGTTCAAAAACTGAGAGAGAACAAATACCCAATATGATCTAAATGTAAAGCCAAATTCAGCTAAGGACAGAGCTTTGCATGAGGGAGATACTCCTTAGTTTTTAACAAAATTTACAAAAATTTAGATATTGCAAGGTTCGAAATAGAATCGGCTTTCGGGTCAGCACCGAAGTACTGACTACTGGGCTGGTGAATACCCTCGGGGACTAACAGTCCACCAGTAGAGGCATCGACCCAGTGGTAACAAATAACTAAATACCGAAGTTATTGTAAATTTATTTTCTGCATATGCGCATTTCGACAACTTATGTCTCTTCAGTGCAGATAAAATCTAAACGTGTGGAAGACCATAAACTCAAAGATGTTCAAAAACTGATAGAGAACAAATACCCAATATGATCTAAATGTAAAGCCAAAATCAGCTAAGGACAGAGCTTTGCATGAGGGAGGTACTCCTTTGTTTTTAACAAGTATGGTTTTCTGCACTGGAGGCCATGTTTTTGTCCGATCAAAATGAAATGAGAAAATTTTGTAAAGTATCTTCCATACATCATTCCTGTACAATTTGGTTGAAATCGCTTCAGCCCTTACAGATGAGAACATGAAAATGTGATTTTCCAATAGATTCCAATATTAAACCCAAGTTCTGTGCTGGCTGCCATGTTTTTTTTATCAGATTTGAATGTAATGAGCAATCTTTGTTTAGGACGTTCAGTACATAATTCCTCTTAAGTTTGGTAGAATTTGTTTTAGTGATTTCAGAAGAGATGATGAAAATGTGATTTTTCGCATAGGGTTCAATGTTTAACCTAAGTTCCATACTGGCAGTCATTTTTTTGTCGGATCAGAACAAAATATGCAATCTTTGGAAAGAACATTTTGTAAATCATTCTTGAAAAGTTTGGTTAAATTCAATGCTACAGTGGTTTCAGAAGAGAAGATGAAAATATGATTTTCCCAATAGGGTCCAATGTTAAAGTATGTCCCATGCTGGCCGCCATATTTTTTCTCTGATCGGAACAAAATAAGCAATCTTTGTTAAGGACCTTTAGTACATCATTCCTGTAAAGTTTGGTTCAATTTGCTCCAGTGGTTTGAGAGGAGAAGATTAAAATGTGATTTTCCCTTATGGTCCAATGTTAAACCATGTTCCATGCTGGCGGCCATGTTTTGTGGTGGATTGAAAGGAAATGAGCAATCTTTGTTAAGGACCTTTAGAACATAATTCCTGTAAAGTTTGGTTGAATTTGCCTAAGCCGTTTCAGAGTAAAACGATGAAAATTTGATTTTCCCATAGGGTCCAATGATGCCTAAGTTCCGTGCTGGCGGCCATGTTTTTTATTGGATTGGAACGAAATGAGCAATCTTTGTAATAACCTTCTATACATATTTCCTGTAAAGTTTGGTTTAATTTGTTTCAGTGGTTTCAGAGAAGAAGATGAAAATGTGACTTTCCCATAGGGTCCAATGTTAAACCATGTTCCGTGCTGGCAGCCATGTTTTTCGTCGGATCGGAAGGATTTGAGCAATCTTTGTTAAGGACCTTTTGTACATCATTCCTGTAAAGTTTGGTTGAATTGGCTTCAGCTGTTTTAGAGCAGAAAATGAAAATGTGATTTTTCCCTTAGGGTCCAATGTTAAACATAAGTTCTGATCTGGTGGCCGTGTTTTTTTATCGCATTGAAAAGAAATGAGCTATCTTTGTGAAAGACCT
Source organism: Modiolus philippinarum (assembly GCA_002080025.1). NCBI lineage: Eukaryota > Metazoa > Mollusca > Bivalvia > Mytilida > Modiolidae > Modiolus > Modiolus philippinarum. The sequence goes on from MJUU01024805.1 coordinate 1,748, forward strand.
TCCATAAATCATTCCTTTAAAGTTTGGTTGATTTTGCTTCTGCTGTTTCAGAGCAGAAGATGAAAATGTGATTTTCCCATAGGGTCCAATGTAATTTCCTGTTCCGTGCTGGCGGTCATGTTTTTTGTCGGATCGGAACGAAATGAGCAATCTTTGTTAAGGACCTTTAGTACATCATTCCTGTAAAGTTTGGTTGAATTTGCTTCAGTGGTTTCAAAGCAGAAGATGAAATGTGATTTTTCCCATAGGGTCCAATGTTAAACCTAAGTTCTGCGCTGGCGGCCATGTTTTTTAGCGAATCGGAACGAAATGAGCAATCTTTGTAAACGACCTTAAGTACAACATTCCTGTAAAGTTTGGTTGAATTTGCTTCAGTGGTTTCAGAGAAGATGATGATGTAAAAAGTTAACGGACGACGGACGGACGGACGGACGGACGACGGACGACGGACGCCGAACGACGGACGACGGACGCCGAACGACGGACGACGGACGCGAAGTGATGGCAATAGCTCACACTGACCCTTCGGGTCAGGTGAACTTAAAAGTTATAAAGTGCTTCCATAACGTGAGTTTTGTCTAAAATATGAAGGGACGACTGCGAAGGCTATAAACTTACAGATACTTTTATATAAAATGTAAAGTTATTTTATTGAAAGTTCGACAGAGATTTGCAAAAGCTATCAGAATTGTTTCTTGTTTAAATTGGATATAAACGGTGATGAAAACTATATTTTATTCGATGTAGTTTTTCCTTAATTTGTGATAACATTTAGTCATAAATGTAACCTTTTAACGTTGGAAATATTATTAATCTATAAAATTTGCATTTTTTTAATGCTAAAATTGCATTTACGTTCCTCTAAAAACTAAATAGTATAGAAGCAGCAAATTCGTTTCCTTTTGTAGAAATACTTATCAAAAGGTTATCATGTTTAAAAGGCATAATACATATATACCCAAAATAACAACTTGTCGCTAACACCCCTTTATTTCTAAAGATTTATTTTTTCTGATAGTAATATCGATCATTTAAGAACGAATAAATTATAGTCAAAGGAAAAGCGGCTTATAGGTTTTTACATTTTTAATTCAATAGAAATGAATTCAGCTTAATAACTTTTCTAAATTTATTTTTTTGTCACATCTAATAAATTGCAGACACATTAACCCGTTTTCTTTTGTATTTTTTTTATAAGGTCTGTCGTCTCTTCATATGAATATTTCATGAATATAAATTATCAGAATTAGTCACCAGCCATCTTCAAACATTAAAGATTTGGTTATTTTATAAAAGATAGAAATCTTTTAAGCTAATATCAGTCTTGTTAATAAAAGATTCATTATAGAGAGACACGGGATGTATCGGTATTTGATTTTTATTGAAATATAAATGCATTCAGGTGGACGTTTAAATTATTCTGATGTTTCAGCTATTTTGAAGTTTTAAATAAATCTGAATACATTACAATATATTAACATGCATTTTAATGCACTTGTAGTACAGGTGTTTAATAATCTGTTTTGTAAAGAATTAAATTTGAAGTGTTATTTTAAGAACTTAGTTTGCATATGTGTGTATAATTTTAATTTTCTTTAGTTTATCGTAGTAAAAATAGCATGAGCTTATGGCATCAGTTCGCATCTGTCATTCGTTTTCCTTCCAATTCTTATTTATCCAAATGTTTTGGTTTGCTCTACTGATGAGACATAAGTTGTCGAAATGCGCATATGCAGAAAATAAATCAAAAGTAACTTCGTTACTTTTTTATTTATCATTGTGGCATCTCCTCCTCTGAAACCAAAGGTTTAGTTTGAGCCAAACATGGACACAATAGTCTTTAACCTGTCCCATCAAAACTATTTTTTTATCTTACTGCCTTATTAAAAAGATAAATGCCAGCGTAGTATAGTACAGGACTCTTTCAGAAATACATTCAAAAATCTTTTTCTGATATCATTGAGCTAATTTGGCAAAAAACTTGATCCAAATAGTTTCTTTGGTCATTCCTTTCAAAGTTTGCGATTATGTGTTCCTACCTCACCAAAGATGCCCCTCAGAGAGGAACATATTTTAAATGGGACCCTGGTGGTAATACATTCAAAGATCTCTCATTTTAATGCTGCTAATGCGATCTTACTTCCCAAACAAGTGTACAGCATAAATGTTTATTATCCAATTTCTGTATTTTGGTATGTTGTAACCATTTGCCTGATGCCATTATTGCTTGAGCCTCTTGGTGTATTCACCAGACCAATAGGCAGACTTGTCTGACGAGAAAAAGTACATTGCATTTGTTGAATTTGCTATTTATCAAAATTTTAACTCCCTAGAAAACATATGCTTCTTCCCGTGTATAGCACCCGGAGGATGTCCTCGGTACTGTGTTTGGCCCTTACTTCAAATTTTTCGTAACGAACACTTATTTTATGAATGTTTACTATTGGACAACGGTCTTCCATATTATTTGATTTGAAGGCTGCTGATGAGAGATTAATGTCTGAAACACGCATAGACATAACAAAATTTTATGTTAATTATAGAAGTTTGGTATTTTTGTAAACTGTACGGTGATTTATATTCACGATACCAAATGTTCAGGGTTTTGGTCATGGCTTTATTCATGGGTTTTATAGTCGAGGATTTCTTGCTAAACTTATTATAATAATACATACGTCTCTCTTAATACCTACCATATCATATAGAGGTTATGCTAGACATGGTCACAGATTCCCTCGAAACTTTGTCCATAAAACTAGTTTATGACAAAAGAACAAAAGACTTAAAAACAATCGAAAGAATAGCAAATTTAAAGCAGTTTTGGTTCTACGAGTGCAGTCTGCATGCAATTTGTCCAACTAGGCAACGTAAAATCAAATATTCTGGCATTTTAAGGTTGATTTTTTTTATTAATTTAATGTCTGGTAGGAGTATAGGGTTGAGGCACACATGAGTCTGTAGCCATTTCTAAGATTTTTGGCTTATTTTCAGGATTTGCACTCACGGCTGCAATAATGTTGGGAAATTTCAAGATTACAGTCAATAAGTAAAAGGTTTGAATAATTTATGGAAAAATATGGAATTTTCACTTTTTCAAGTGCTGTTTCAGAAGATATAACATTCATAAATTTTCTTAAATAAAGTTAGATGTTTAATTTGATTCCTTTAAACACAGCGAATAATAAATGGAAATTAAAACAAATACAAACAATTTCATTCTAGTTGCTAGGTTTGTTGATGTGGTAGCATGAGTGGATTGTCCACCAGTCCTGTTTCTTATCCGTACATTTGTACTTCAATATTGCTTTTTACTAGAGATGTTGCATCTAAGACGTAAATAAAGGCGTATAAGTATTGACGTATTGACAAAGCGTACATGGGAGTAACGTTAATTATGTTTCAAAGATTCCGGCATTAGCTTGTCATAAGCTTTACAAATACAATAAAACAATATATTCTGCTAAAGTGAAATATCCAGGTAAATCCTGCAATTTGAGTGGTTGCCTTGACAGGAGATATGAGACCGAAACCCCGTGGTAGCAAAAATCACAGTTTTTAAACGATTTTAAAAGAAAAAACTACAACACTTCTAGCAGAATATAATAGTTATTCGGGATTCACAGGGGAATTACGGGTTCATATTCCCTGTCTGTGCCCTATATCCCCTTCGTCTGACGGCTCAGTGGATATAAAACACAGACAGGGAATATGAACCCGTATCCCCTGTGAAGATTCCCGAATAACATATATCATTTTCATTAAAATTTGCGTATATGTATACAAGATGTTGTCGGGGTAAAACCAATTAAATGTATGAGCAAACCTACACAAGCAAATGCTGATTTTCATTACCCAATCATACCTCAAAACCAAACATGGAAGGCTTATGAAGATTCATGAATTTCTATTGAAAACAATATGTTCAGAAACAGTGTAGCTAACAATGCACCGCGTCTTCATAGTATTTTGTCAATACGTTACCTCAACGTTTTGGAGTTAATACAAAATTTACTTGATTTGAAATCATAGGCTCATTTTCTGACTTCATAAATTATTTGGTATAACCATTTTGTCTATATTTATTTTGTTTTGATTGTTTGTTTTCCATTTCTAAGCTTGCCTTTAAACAAATCAATAGAGAAAAAAAAAACCTCAAAATTAATGTCACGCGTTTGCAAAGATTGAATATTGAAAGATAAACGAATGCATACTTGGCACATAATATAGAAAAGAAGGGAAACGGGGAATATGTCAAAGAAACAACGACCCAAAGGTCATTAATAACAACTCAAAGCCCTCATAAGAACTTCAATGAACGGTGAGGAAACTCCCCAACCAACGACAGGTCGGAGTCGGCCTCTAAATTAAGAGTAATCAAGTTCACCGAAATAAACATCATCTTGGACTCCTATAGACATAAAGTAAACTAACTAGAAAACAGACAAGACACATAAATGCTTAATAAATTTCCTGGCTTTTGACAAGCGCAAACCTGCTGCGGCGGGGTAAAACTAGTTTTATTGGGTCCGGACCTTCCCCTAAAGCCAATGTGATAGTAAAAAGCAATCGTAACACCAGTAAAAAATCTGTTGGCAATAGAACTGAGTCAGTTGTGAAAAAATAAAACTGAAAGAACTAAATATACGGCCAAATACATGAAATAACAAGAAACTACTAGCATTTAACTTACATGCCAGCTCCAGACCCATTACAAACTGAAAAATTAAGTTTATGTACCCTCAGTCTATAGCTTCCACCAGGATCCTTTCCCGCCAGGTGTTTAGCATAATGATTTCATGCATATACCAGAATACATAATCTGTGTCCATGCAATACTGATTTTAGAAATATAGAATGTGCTTAGGTAAAATGCAAAGACCCTATAAAAAATTAATCTTAATACGAAAGAAAGTCAAACGTAATGACTTGACGACAATACCGTAATCATAACCCTATAAATTAGACGATAAAAAGGTTTTATAAGTTTGTTAGACGAATTTAAGTATTTTTTATTCTTATTTAAAACATTACCGTAAAACAAGGGATGTGAAACACCAGCCTTGATTAGATGTTTACAGGTTGCAAACAAAATCATCATTTCTACTACCCTGTGTGTGACTATATCCCCTTAAAATACTCAACCTCTTTTGATCTTCCTACCTACACAACTCGGTGGACAAAATGCAAAAACTTTGGTTTTGATTTGTTGTACTAAATCCTTTATTTAAAATGTTGTGATTTATTCCGTTGTAAAATGGTATATCATCTATGAAGGATTTACAAGATCAAAATTCCCAGAACGGGTTAAATATAAATACGTATACGCTAATATGTAAACATTTCCATTTACACATTCGATCCAAAAGGTGAGAATTTGACACAGTTATTATCTCTTGCTTATTATTACTCATAACACTAATTACAAATTATATGTTTAGTTATACCATCAAAAAGTCTTTTATTATTTCGTTTTTCTGAAAGATTTTCTTGTCAGATTTACATTAATAAAACGCCCTTAAATAGAATTACTGTATAGCAACTTATTTTCGCGGATACTTTATTTCGCGTTTTGTCCAATATGGCCAACTTCGAGGAAATTAATTTTCGCGATTTTCTATTTTTGTGGATTCATTTATAATAGAGTTAAAAAAAAATCGCGACAATTTATGTTCGCGATATTTTCATACTCGCGTAAATCGCGAAAATAAATCGCTCGCGAAAATTTGTTGGTTTACAGTAAGTTTAATTAGGACACCATACTATAGGTACAGTCCTTGTATCAGTAGCCGTTACTTATTGACGGATTGTTGACTGATTGATGACGGATTTTTGACTGATTGATGACTGATTTTTCACTGATCGATGACGGATCCGTGAATAACGGATGCGTACGTATTTTACGGATGTAATCGTATTTTACTGATCGCATCCGTCAATTACGTGTTGTATCAATCAGTAAATCACGTATAACGGATACGTATATATTTGGAATTTTAAGGCAAAACGAATAAACATAATATTATTCTCGTGTGTTTCCAGGTTGTAAGATACATCTTTTTCGAATATAAGGACACAGTTTGATTAAATTATGAATGCTGTATTTTGTTTCAATTTACATGTATTTGTGAATGAGAACTGGGTATCTAAACTGCATAATACAAGTCTGTTTTTTAGACTTGATCTTTGAAAATGACCAAAACAATATTTTTTTTTGCAATTTTTATTCATCATATTCTTTCAAAGGAGTTTTATATATTGCAAAACGCAATTTTAATGAATTTTGACATATTTAAGTCTTGAAAAGTTAGATTTTTAGTGTGCGGTTTGAACTCTGCCTATTAAAATGACCGAAACAATTGAAATATCTTTAAAATTTTATTCATCATATCCTTTCGAAGGAGTTTTATCTTTTGCGAAACACAATTTTAATGAATTTTAACATTTTTAGGGCTTGAAAAGTTAGATTTTAGGCTGCAGTTTAAACTCTGTCTATAAACAAGACCAAAACTATTTAATTTTTTTGAAAATTTTATTCATCATATCCCTTCGAAGGAGTTTTATATCTTTTGCGAAACACATTTTCAACAAATTTCAGCATATTGAAGTTTCAAAAATTAGATTTTAGTGTGCAGTTTAAAAAATAACCAAAACAATTTAAATATTTTGAAAATTTTATTCATCATATCCTTTCCAAGGAGTTTTATCTTTTGCAAAAACACAATTTTAATGAAATTTAACATATTTAAGGCTTGAAATGTTAGATTTTTAGAGTGTGGTTTAAACTCTGTCTTTAAAAATGACCAAAACACTTTAAATATTTTGAAAATTTAATTCATCATAACCTTTCGAAGGAGTTTTATCTTTTGCGAAACACAATTTTAATGAATTTTAACATATTAAAGGCTTGAAAAGTTAGATTTTTAGTCTGCAGTTTAAACTCCGTCTATAAACATAACCAAAACTATTTAATTTTTTTGGATATTTTATTCATAATATCCTTTAGCAGGAGTTTTATCTTTTGTGAAACACAATTTTAACAAATTTCAGCATATTGAAATTTGAAAAGTTAGATTTTAGTGTGCGGTTTAAACTCTGTCTATAAAAATAACCAAAACAGTTTGAATATTATGAAAATTTTATTTATCATATCCTTTCGAAGGAGTTTTATCTTTTGCGAAACACAATTTTAATGAATTTAAACATATTTAAGGCTTGAAAAGTTAGAAATTTAGAGTGTGGTTTAAAGTCTGTCTATAAAAATGACCAAAAGAATTGAAATTTTTTGAAAATTTCATTCATCATATCCTTTCGAAGGAGTTTTATCTTTTCCGAAACACAATTTCAACAAATTTCAGAATATTGAAGTTTGAAATGTTAGATTTTAGTGTGCGGTTGAAACTCTGTCTATAAAAATAACCAAAACAGTTTAAATATTGTGAAAATTTTATTCATCATATCCTTTCGAAGGAGTTTTATCTTTTGCGAAATACAATTTTAATGAAATTTAACATATTTAAGGCTTGAAAAGTTAGATTTTTAGAGTGCGGTTTAAACTCTGTCTTTAAAAATGACCAAAACACTTTAAATATTTTGAAAATTTAATTCATCATATCCTTTCGAAGGAGTTTAATCTTTTGCGAAACACAATTTTAATGAATTTTAACATATTAAAGGCTTGAAAAGTTAGATTTTTAGTCTGCAGTTTAAACTCTGTCTATAAACATGACCAAAACTATTTAAATTTTTGGGAAATTTTATTCATAATATCCTTTAGAAGGGGTTTTATCTTTTGTGAAACACAATTGAAATTTGAAAAGTTAGATTATAGTGTGCGGTTTAAACTCTGTCTATAAAAATAACCAAAACAGTTTGAATCTTTTGAAAATTTTATTTATCATATCCTTTCGAAGGAGTTTTATCTTTTACGAAACACAATTTTAATGAATATTAACATATTTAAGGCTTTAAAAGTTAGATTATTAGAGTGCGGTTTAAACTTTGTCTTTAAAAATGACCAAAACAATTTAAATATTTTGAAAATTTAATTCGTCATATCCTTTCGAAAGAGTTTTATCTTTTGCGAAACACAATTTTAATGAATTTTAACATGTTAAAGGCTTGAAAAGTTAGATTTTTAGTCTGCAGTTTAAACTCTGTCTATAAAAATGACCAAAAGAATTGAAACTTTTTGAAAATTTCATTTATCATATCCTTTCGAAGGAGTTTTATCTTTTGCAAAACACAATTTCAACAAATTTCAGCAGATTGAAGTTTGAAAAGTTAGATTTTAGTGTGCGGTTTAAACTCTGTCTATAAACATAACCAAAACAGTTTAAATATTATGAAAATTTTATTTATCATATCCTTTCGAAGGAGTTTTATCTTTTGCGAAACACAATTTTAATGAATTTAAACATATTTAAGGCTTGAAAAGTTAGAAATTTAGAGTGTGGTTTAAAGTCTGTCTATAAAAATGACCAAAAGAATTGAAATTTTCTGAAAATTTTATTCATCATATCCTTTCGAAGGAGTTTTATCTTTTCCAAAACACAATTTCAACAAATTTCAGAATATTGAAGTTTGAAATGTTAGATTTTAGTGTGCGGTTTAAACTCTGTCTATAAAAATAACCAAAACAGTTTAAATATAATGAAAATTTTATTCATCATATCCTTTCGAAGGAGTTTTACCTTTTGCGAAACACAATTTTAATGAAATTAAACATATTTAAGGCTTGAAAAGTTAGATTTTTAGAGTGCAGTTTAAACTCTGTCTATAAAAATGACCAAAACAATTTAAATATTTTGAAAATTTAATTCATCATATCCTTTCGAAAGAGTTTTATCTTTTGCGAAATACAATTCTAACGAATTTTACATGTTAAAGGCTTGGAAAGTTAGATTTTTAGTCTGTCTATAAAAATGACCAAAAGAATTGAAATTTTTTGAAAATTTTAATCATCATATCCTTTCGAAGGAGTTTTATCTTTTGCGAAACACAATTTCAACAAATTTCAGAATATTGAAGTTTGAAAAGTTAGATTTTAGTGTCCTGTTTAAACTCTGTCTATAAAAATAATCAAAACAATTTAAATATTTTCATAATTTTATTCATCACATCCTTTGGAAGGAGTTTTATCTTTTGCGAACACAATTTTAATGAATTGTAATGAATTTAAAGGCTTGAAAAGTTATATTTTTAGAGTGCGGCTTAAACTCTGTCTATAAAAATGACCAAAAGTATTGAAATTTTTTGAAAATTTTATTCATCATATCCTTTCGAAGAAGTTTTAGATCTTTTGCGAAACACATTTTCAACAAATTTCAGCATATTGAAGTTTGAAAAGTTAGATTTTTGTGTGCAGCTTAAACTCTGTCTATGAAAATAACCAAAACAATTTAAATATTTTTTAAATTGTATTCATCATTTCCTTTCCAAGGAGTTTTATCTTTTGCGAAACACAATTTTAGTGAAATTTAACATATTTAAGGCTTGAAATGTTAGATTTTTAGAGTGCGGTTTAAACTCTGTCTTTAAAAATGACCAAAACACTTTAAATATTTTGAAAATTTAATTCATCATATCCTTTCGAAGGAGTTTAATCTTTTGCGAAACACAATTTTAATGAATTTTAACATATTAAAGGCTTGAAAAGTTAGATTTTTAGTTTGCAATTTAAACTCTGTCTATAAACATGACCAAAACTATTTAAATTTTTTGGAAATTTTATTCATAATATCCTTTAGAAGGGGTTTTATCTTTTGTGAAACACAATTTTGACAAATTTCAGCATATTGAAATTTGAAAAGTTAGATTTTAGTTTGCGGTTTAAACGCTGTCTATAAAAATAACCAAAACAGTTTGAATATTTTGAAAATTTTATTTATCATATCCTTTCGAAGGAGTTTTATCTTTTGCGAAACACAATTTTAATGAATATTAACATATTTAAGGCTTGGAAAGTTAGAAATTTAGAGTGTGGTTCAAAGTCTGTCTATAAAAATGACCAAAAGAATTGAATTTTTTTGAAAATTTTATTCATCATATCCTTTCGAAGGAGTTTTATCTTTTGCGAAACACAATTTCAACAAATTTCAGCATATTGAAGTTTCAAAAGTTAGATTTTAGTGTGCTGTTTAAACTCTGTCTATAAAAATAACCAAAACAATTTAAATATGTTGAAAATTTTATTCATCTTATCCTTTCGAAGGAGTTTTATCTTTTGCGAAGCTCAATTTTAATGAAATTTAACATATTTAAGGCTTGAAAAGTTAGATTATTAGAGTGCGGTTTAAACTTTGTCTTTAAAAATGACCAAAACAATTTAAATATTTTGAAAATTTCATTTATCATATCCTTACGAAGGAGTTTTATCTTTTGCAAAACACAATTTCAACAAATTTCAGCATATTGAAGTTTGAAAAGTTAGATTTTAGTGTGCTGTTTAAACTCTGTCTATAAAAATAACCAAAACAATTTAAATATTTTCAAAATTTTATTCATCATATCCTTTGGAAGGAGTTTTATCTTTTGCGAACACAATTTTAATGAATTTTAATGAATTTAAAGGCTTGAAAAGTTAGATTTTTAGAGTGCGGTTTAAACTCTGTCTATAAAAATGACCAAAAAAATTGAATTTTTTTGAAAATTTTATTCATCATATCCATTCAAAGGAGTTTTATCTTTTGCGTAACACAATTTCAACAAATTTCAGCATATTGGAGTTTGAAAAGTTAGATTTTAGTATGCAGTTAAAACTTTGTCTATAAAAATAACCAAAACAATTTAAAGATTTTGAAAATTTTATTCATCATATCCTTTCGAAGGAGTTTTATCTTTTGCGAAACAAAATTTTAATGAAATTTAACATATTTAAGGCTTGAAAAGTTAGATTTTTAGAGTGCAATTTAAACTCTGTCTTTAAAATGACCAAAACAATTTAAATATTTTGAAAATTTAATTCATCATATCCTTTCGAAGGAGTTTTATCTTTTGCAAAACACAATTTTAATGAATTTGACCATATTAAAGGCTTGAAAAGTTAGATTTTAAGTCTGCAGTTGAAACTCTGTCTATAAAAATGACCAAAACAATTGAATTTTTTAAAAAAAATTATCATTCATATCCTTGAGATGGAGTTTTATATTTTGCAAAGCAAAATTTTAATGAATTAAATCATTCTTTTAGGTTGAAAATCAGATTTTTGCTGTGCGGTTTAAACTCAATCTCTAAAAATGACCAAAACAATTTGAATTTTTTCAGAAAATTTTTTCATCATATCCTTCCAAAGTAGTGTTTTATTTTGCGAAGCACAATTTTAATGAATTTAAGCATTGTGAAGGGTTGAAAAATCAGATTTTTAGTCTGCAGTTGAAACTCAATCTTTAAAAATGACCTGAACAATTTAGTTTTTTGAAAATATTATTCATTATATTCCTGTCGAAGATTTATTTTTATATTATGAATCACAATTTAAATAAATTTTAGAATATTTAATGTTTGAAAAGAAGGATTTCCTAGTCTTTGATCGCGTCAAATCATGTTTTGTTTTGTTTGTTTGTTTGTTTTTTTTTGTTTGTTTGTTTTTTTTTGGGGTCAGTCCTTTTTTGTTTCGCTCTTATTTGCATTCCTGTTATTGTCTAACAATTTACGTTTAACCAGTTGTATAAATTATTTATATATATATATATATATATTTTTTTTAATCAAATTAAATTTGTCTATTTTCGACGATTGGTCAAATCAGATGTGCTTCAAAATTTTAATGCATTCGAACAAACTGTGTTATAGCTGTGCATTTCCAACGTACAAGCAGAAAGATCAAGTAAATATGATACTAACCTTAACGTACGGATTAAATATACCTAAGATGTTATAATATTTTTTTTTTATATATTTCAATTCTAAATTCATTTTTGTGATGAAACGAAATTATTATTTCGCAAAATGTATTAACTTGAAAGATGACGTAAGGCTATCAATCAGTCATTTACGGATAGGACCAATCAATCATCCGTCAGTCACGTAATTTACGTATTGTATCCGTCAAATACGTGAATTACTTTTCCTATCCGTCAGACTTTGACGGATTGTTGACTGATCGATCACTGATCGATGACTGATCGTTGAAGGCTGACGGATCGCTTAATGATCGCTCTTTTAGTAACGGCTACTGAAGCAAGGACTGTATCTCTTGTTTTTGTTTCTTGAATCTTATAGTATCATGGCAGTTTGTTATTGCATGTAATTTTCGAATCTCATGACAAGGCTTTTTTCCAGATAAATAGGATAAGAGGTACCTGCCCCTTGGTCTTCAAGGTTATTTACACTAATTACCTTATCAGGTAGGCTGTAATGTACATGTTGTTAGTATGGGAAACATGAGTTTCACTGGTGTCAGCTGTAATTATTGAGTTTTTGATTACTTTGAATAGACTAACATCTTGCAGCTTCTGCAGATTAAATATCAAAATACCTCTCAGGCTGCATTTTTCAATGTCTTTTGGCCCTTTCCGGACTTTGTCACGTGGGAGGAAAAATGTGTCATTTAAAATTTGATTTTCTTGATTTGAAATATTATTTGAAATCACAATATTAGAGAAGTGTGACTGTAACGGCGTTTTACTTGATAAGAACAGGAAGTTGTAGGCTGTCTTTGTCCAACCAGAAGTAACTATTTTTTTGCCTGTTGTGTGTTTTATAATAAATGCCCAAGACAAAAAGTCTTAATTTGTGATATATTAGATCAACATGTAATCCCTTACGGGCAGTAAAGATATGTATGGGAAAGTAGATGGTCGATCAAATTTGGTTATATATTTCCTGTTTACATCAATAATGACCGGAAATTTATTTCATATATGATATTAAGTTTTATTTTGGAAAATGCTGACTATATGAAGGAGCATAAATGCCTGACTTGAGTGGATTTTTCCCATGTTTTCTTTTTCTAAACTTTTCCATTGATCTTCATAAAGCAAAAGTTTCAATAGGCCATGGGCTGGAATCACTTTCCGTGCAATCCCCACTTATAATCTAGACCGATTTTATTTTCAGTCCTCCTGTATCTCCTCTTCAAAATAAAGCATGTTAACACCAACATAAAATGCATGCATAGACAGTATTTGGCCATTGTTATAGTACACTACGAAAAATTATTGTATTTTCGCTTGAATCTGACTTTCATCTCTTAAGCTCCATAATTGTTAATGATAAGTAATATGTAATGAAACTTGGTACCAAATTAAAGCCAAATTAATATATTTTACAATGAACTCAAGTTTGGCCACTTTACGTCATTTGTGATCTGTGGATACAAAAAAGTACCTCTCCCCTTCAAAAAATGCGAAAATGACGGTTTATGCTGTCAATTCCTTTCAGATAAACAACCCTCATCAATTCATCTTGTTTTATTTTTGCCGTACTTATCAGTTTTGGTACCATGTTGAAAAAAAGACTGTTAAAGTCCTTTAAACTAATGTTTAATTGGAATTCTAGTGAGTATTTCACTAAAGCTTACATGCAGAAGATCATTTAAGTATATTTAAACTTTTAAGAGGTCTCTTTTTCAATCTTCTGCTCGAAATTGTATGCAAAATGGGAATTTTCCGGTTTTCAGAATTTCTGCTGTTTTGACTTTGAGATGTGAGTATTTCATGAAATTGATATAGAGATTGAACTGCTATCCTTTCATTATATCTAAGCCATTAGAAAATATGCATATAAACATTTTGGACAAACTACAGTCTCATAAATTACAAAAATATTACCCCTTCTAACAAATATTGGACAAAAATTACTTCACTTTATTCAGCTTGAAAAGTTTTAATATTGATAAACAATAACATATGATTTCAAACAATAACATATAATTTCGAACACCAAAATACAAAGAGACTCCCATTTATCACAAATGAGATGATATGCGTGGTTTATTGGCAGTTATACAATAATTTAACTTTGCATTTTGCAAATTTCGAAATGCTGAAAATTCCAAAGTTCGCACAAAATATTCAATTTTACTCATATTTTGGCGTTAAAATTGCATATTGCGATATATTCATTGCATTTTTAAAGAAAGTAAAACAATGGTATGTTTTGTTCATATATAAGTACAGATAGGCATATTCCGGAGATTTTTAAGCATCATTTTCTTTTGGTAGGGGTAACATTTTCTCTATTTAGATTCACATTGCACAGTCCTTGTTCTTCTAAGCATTGTTCTTAGATAATTTATATATCGGTTAGAACAATGAATGGGCATACCTGCAGATAAATCCTCCAGATTTGCAACATATTACTATTGAAAGTGAATTCTGGACAAATCTGAATTGATCAAAATTCCCATTTTTCTTCAATTCTGTACAAAAATTGAGTTTCAGCTGACAAGTTGGGCTTAAAATGAAAATCGTGATAGAATGTATGCGACTTTGGGATATGCAATGCAGATTTTGTGTGTATTTGGTTATTTTTTATGCGAATTTAGACAAAAAATGCTTATCATAGGGAAAATTTGTTGGCGTAGGAGTAAGATTTTCGGTATTTTAAGTCACATTAAACACTCCTTGTTTTTCTAAACAATGTTTTAAGACAACTTAATGGCTTGAATCCTCCATTTGTCACATATATAACGATTTAACAATGAAATTGGGACAAATCTGAAAAGTTGAAAATTCCCATTGTTCATTAGTTTTTGGCCAAATATTGAGGTTAAGTCAACAAATGGATGTTAAAATACCAAATCATGATATAATTCATGCAATATTGTCATAAATTATCATATATGACACACATTTTGCGTGTTTTGAGTTGGTTTTGTGCGAACATAGACAAAACATTGACAATTTTAAGGAAAATCTGCTGGGGCAGGGGTAATATTTTCGGTATTTAGAGTTCATCAGACACTGTTTTAAGATAACTTACGGATCGCTTAGAACCATTAACTGTCGGATCTGCACATATATAAATAAGATTTATATAGCGGTTTAACAGTGAACTTTGGACAAATCTGAAATGCTAAAAATTCCAATTTAAATAAATTTCAAGCAAAATATTAAGCTTAAGTCAACAAATGGCTGTTAAAATACGAAAGCATGATATAATTTATGCACAACACACATTTTGCGTGTTTAGTTATTTTTGTTCGAACATAGACAAAAAATTGACAATTTTACAGTAAATTTTGTTGGTGAAGCGGTAAGTTTTGTTGATATTTGACGTTTATGTTACATAAGAATAGCCATTATTTGTAATAGTTGTAAATCAAATAAAAATAAGTTATAATTTTTAATAAAACTACTTTAAATGATATTTGTTTACTAAAAGAAATATCCGGCAAAAGAATGACAAAACTTAGTCAAAATCGGAAATATTCAAAGATCCATTCATTTGGTCTATTTGAAAATAAAACTTTGGTCATTAAATTATGTAGACATTATGTTAACATGTTTCATTTTCAAGAAAATAGATTGAAAAACTAAAAACAATTTTCAGAATTGGGAATCGAGACTTCGGGTTCTTTTGGTTAACATTTTGAAGGAACTGAAAAAAAAATTGAAGAAAAACGAAATTTACCAACATTTCTGTAGGTGGGTCTTAAATGGGCCATGTTCTACCAGTGCGTGCAGGTTATGATCGCGTTAACATGTCGGAGTCGGCCCCTAAAGAAAGAGTAATCAAGTTCAGCGAAATAAACATCATCTTGGACTCCTATAGACATAAAGTAAACTAACTAGAAAACAGACAAGACACATACATGCTTTATAAATTTCCTGGCTTAGGACGGGCGCAAACCTGCTGCGGCGGGGAAAAACTAGTTTTATTGGGTCTGGACCTTCCCCCTAAAGCCAATGTGATGATCAAAAAACAATCGTAACAACAATAAAATTCTGTTGGCAATAGAACTGAGTCGGTTGTGAAAAATAAAACTGAAAGAACTAAATATACGGACAAAACTATGAAATAACAAGAGACTGTTAGCAGTTAACTTACATGCCAGCTCTAGACCCATTACAAACTGAAAAAAATAAGTTAGGTACCCTCAGTCTATAGCTTCCACCAAGATCCCTTCCCGCGAGGAGTTTAGCATAATGATTTCTTGCATATAACAGAATACATAATCGGTGTCCATGCAATACTGATTTTAGAAATATAGAATGTGCTTAGTTAAAATGCAAAGACCCTATAAAAATCAATGTTAATACCAAAGAAAGCCAAACGTAATGACTAGACGACAATACCGTAATTATAACCCTATAAATTAGACGATTTAAAGGTTTTATAAGTTTTTAGGCGAATTTAAGTATTTTTATTTTTATTTTAAACATTACCGTAAAATAAGGGATGTGAAATACCAGCCTTGATTAGATGTTTACAGGTTGCATTGTATTTATGAACTAAGTCTTTATATCGATAAGTCAATTTCGAAAGATCACGTATAAGATACTACGGATATTAGTGGTTAACTCAAAAACAAAAGCTGGTAAATCCAATGGAACTTTACTAGTTGAAAGCAGTGGGTTGTAAATGGACCCCCCCCCCCCCCCAATANACAATATACAAACAAAATAATCATTTCTACTACCCTGCATGTGTCTATATCCCCTCAAAATACTCAACCTCTTTTGATCTTCCTACCTACACAACTCGATGGACAAAGTGCAAAAATAAATTTGGTATAACAACGTCATCAATTATGAATTAAGAACATGATATTGTACAATGTCAAATACTGTATAAAGCATTTAGGAAATGATCAATATTTTTGCCAACAAAAACCAGAAGTAACGATTTAACAACAATGCTGTATTTATATCCTTTATGAATGAGTTTGTTCAACGGATTAATAAGTTTTGAAGGATAATTTTTGAAATTATGCGCTCTGTAAATGATATTGCCATAGAAGTTTGGATATGAAATTCCCTGGTGTATAAGAGCCCTGCGTGAAGAACCAAATTTTCTTAATAAGCCAATGTATCTATAATAAAATTTAGAGAATGTTTTTATCAATTTATGATATCTAAACCCTTGATGTAGAAGTTTTTCAGTGAGACAAAGATTTCGCTCGTTGAAGTCAGAAACATCACCACATACTCGTGCATATCGAACAATTTGTGAAATGTAGACCCATTAAGAAGGGGCTAACGGAACATCGCCGTCGAGATGGGGAAAATTGACTATATGAAAGGAGAAATCATCCCTTTTATCATAAACCTTAGTGTTAAACTTAATGAACTTTTTCATTTACACATTCGATCCAAAAGGTGAGAATTTGACACAGTTATTATCTCTTGCTTATTATTACTCATAACACTAATTACAAATTATATGTTTAGTTATACCACCAGGCCACAAAGATGGTTGCTGTAGTTTCAAAAAGTGTTTTATTATTTCGTTTTTCTGAATGATATTCTTGTCAGATTTACATTAATAAAACGCCCTTAAATAGAATTACTGTAAAGCAACTTATTTTCGCGGATTCTTTATTTCGCGCTTTGTACGAAAATTTTGTTAATACCTAAGGAGTATCTCCCTCTTGCATAGGTCTGTCCTTAGCTGATTATGGCTTTCCTATTTAGATCCTGTCAGTAATTTGTTCTCTATCAGCTTTTACAAACATTTCGGTTCATGGTTTTCCAAATGTTTTGAGTTTATCTGCACTGATGAGACATAAGTTGTCAAAATGCGCATATGCAGAATCTAAATTCACAGTAACCCCGGTATCTTGTTATTTGTCCAATATGGCCAACTTCGAGGAAATTAATTTTCGCGATTTTCTATTTCTGTGGATTCATTTATATTAGAGTTAAAAAAATCACAACAATTTATGTTCGCGATATTTTCATACTCGCGTAAATCGCGAAAATAATTCGCTCGCCAAAATTTGTTGGTTTACAGTAAGTTTAATTAGGACACCATACTATAGGTATCTCTTGTTTTTGTTTCTTGAATCTTATAGTATCATTGCAGTTTGTTATTGCATGTAATTTTCAAATCTCATGACAAGGCTTTCTCTCGAGATAAATAGGATAAGAGGTACCTGCCCCTTGGTCTTCAAGGTTATTTACACTAATTACCTTATCAGGTAGGCTGTAATGTACAGGTTGTTAGTATGGGAAACATGAGTTTCACTGGTGTCAGCTGTAATTATTGAGTTTTTGATTACTTGGAATAGACTTACATCTTGCAGCTTCTGCAGATTAAATATCAAAATACCTCTCAGGCTGCATTTTTCAATGTCTTTTTGGCCCTTTCCGGACTTTGTCACCGGGGATGAAAAATGTGTGATTCAAAATTTGATTTTCGTCATTTGAAATATTATTTGAAATCACAATAGTAGAGTAGTGTTACTGTAAACGGATTTTACTTGACAAGAGCAGGAGGTTGTAGGTTGTACATGTGATAACCAGAAGTAGCTTCTTTTTTGCCTGTTGTATGTTTTGTAATAAATGTCCCAGAATAAAATTCTAATTTTGGGATATATAAGTATCCTGGTTCCACATGTGATTCCACAGGGGCACTAAAGAGAGCTATGGGAAAGTAAATGGTCGAACAAACTTGGTCATGTATTTCCTGTTTACCACCATATTGACCTAAACTTGATATAGGATATGATATGTAGACAACTTGGATAATGCTGACTATATCAAGGACCATAAATGCGTGACTTGGATGGATATTTCTCATGTTTTCTTTTTCTAAGCTTTTCAAGTGATCTTCATCAAGCAAAAGTCCCAATAGCCAATTGGCTGTAATCACTTTCCGTGCATCCCTCACTTCCCATCTAGACCGATTTTTTTCAGTCCTGTATCTCCTTTTCAAAAGAAAACTTGTTAACAAGAACATAGCTTATACGCAGTAGACAGTACACCATGAAAAATTCTTGTATTTTTGCTTTCATCTAAGTTTCATCTTTTAATCTCAATAATTGTTTAATGATAAGTGATATGTACTGATACTTGGTACAAAATTAAAGCTAATTTGTTATCCTTTACAATGAACTCAAGCTGAGGTACTTTACGCCATTCTACCTCTCCCCCTGCCAAAAAAATGCGAAAATGACAGTTTTAGGCTGTCAATTCCTTTCAGATAAACAACCCTCGTCATTTCATCTATTTTTAATGCCTTACTTATCAGCTGTACCAATAATTTTTTTTTTGATTTTCAGGAGAATTTTTTTTTCAAAAAATGGGAATTTTCGGAAATTTAGATTTCTTCACAGTTTCGACTTTGTGACTTTATGGTCGTAGAATCTGAATAAATATTTAATGATTGCTGATGTAATAATGATTAATGATATGTTAGCAACAAATCGTATGCACACATTTAAGTTTCAGACATATTGTAGGTTCAGAAATGGTAAGGGAAAATATGATATATTCAGACCCTAAATGATTAAAAGACAATATGTTTTGTTGAAATTCTATTATGTACAAAAAATGTATTTCATTAAAGTTGACATGCAGAAGAACATTTAAGTAGATTTAAACTGTTCAAGAGGTCTCTTTTTCACTCTTCTGCTCGAAA
>MJUU01024807.1:20962-38028 GCA_002080025.1 Modiolus philippinarum
AGTGAATAAATCAATGGAAAAAACCACATCCAATAACACGAATATCAGGATAAAAAGACAAGGTCAAGCCAATGACCATCAAGGGCCCAAATTCAAACCATGGATGAGATCAAGTTCACCGGTTATGGATATTGGGTATAATAGGAGTGTAAGTCAACCACCGGATACATTAAATTATTATTTTTTTCAGAGGCGTGATAATCCGATATAATACATTTGAAGTAACTCGGTTTTTCATACATTCGTTTCCTTATAATTACATCCGGAATACTCAAGATATCATAATAAAGCTTTGCTGGTCTTAAATTTATGCATGTAAAATTGTATCTCATTACCAATGTTGATATAATGAAACCTGCATTAGATTTTCCGATTAGCCACATAACAACCAACTGTCTTGTCATATAAGGTTACAGTAGATAATAAAAACTGGTAAGAAAATATTAATGATATGAATGAAAATATGCAAGGAAACCAAGATATTCCATGACAACTATGGCCTAATTATATTGGAATTGACTTGTTAGTTTGTTTAGGAATCTAAAATTCGTTGACGTCTCTATATTTGATATTATAGCTACAAATTTTTAGGATATGAGTTTGAATCCCTTTCAATTTGCATTACGTGCGCTTGGATGGGACATGTGCTTGTTAAAAGAATAGAACGAAAAAAAAAATAGTAAAGATTTAGATGAAATAGGAGTTTGTTGTTCTTGCGGTGCAAGAAAACCCAGACAGCTTGAATCTAGTGCCAAACGTGCTGCTGTCTGGGGGTCCTTGCACGACAGGAAACATGACGCTAGTCAAAGTTCTACATTTTTCTCTTAAATTTTTGGGAGCATGTAATAATTTAAATCCGTAATGTGTAAATTGTTAAATGAGGAAAAAATCTGTTGTATAAGAATAACTAAACACATTTGATTCACTTACCAAATCCCCTGGTTTGGTTTAGTGACTAACACACAGGGAAGAACCTTGGTGGGATCGTTGTACCACCAAAAGGCATTTGTTAACCTCGGGTTGTTAACAACATGTTGTTATTAAAATATTTTAAAATCTAAAAAAAAAGATATTCTAGGGTAATACGAGTAAACTTTCTCGATTTTTGTCATAGTGAAACACCTCAAAAACAAAGTCTATAACCTATAAATATTTTAAGTTCTAACTTTACGCTTTCAGAATATGGTATTAACTCATTGTAAATCGTAAATTTTATAAAGCTTTAACGTTTCTCTATTGCATTTATAGGCCGATTTTATTTGATGGGAATGAAAATCAATTCTTTAAAAATAGGTAGACACGAGTTTGTCTCGAGTAGACTGACCAGCATAGCTTTTGTTAAACATTCAGAAACCATTAAGGTACTTTGGATGTTTAAAACTGAGCATCTTTTTGCGCAACTAAGCAAATATTGAATAATTCAATGAGAATGTTGTTTCAATGATTTTATATATCTTAAATACAGTAATTTAAAATAAAATGAACTATAAGTATCAAGTTTGTTTGAATAATATTACATATTTGTCAAAAATTCAAAAGGGAGATAATTTTATACTGAAATACAATTGAGGTCAGGTTTTCTAAGTTTGTAAAAGAAATGAGGTAGTTGATCACAATTCTTTTTTGAATTTGTCAAAAGCATTTTAACAAACATATTTGTAATAAATTTTCCAAAAAATATGGAATTTTTTTTATTTTGGGGCCCCGAATTACTTTATTTAAGTTATCTCCCATTTCATGAACTTACAAAGTCTTCATGTTTGATGAAATAACTTTTTCAAAAGGCCCGTGACATGTCTTTTTATGTTTTTAAATCGAAGTTCTATATCGTACCAATAAATATACAAAGTTTAGAAAAAAATGTATGTCTGCTTATAGAAAAAATATGCCCTTAAACTGTCGTATAGGGCTATTCCTTATAAACTTTAGAACTCTGTATCTTTATTGACATATCCGTAACCCCCAATTTTTTGGATATTTTTATAGCATATTCCTCAAAGTTTCACTGTACAAATTTTTTAAAAAAGTTCTTATGTCAGAAACCAAGACAAACCAACAACCTTAAAATGTATAATCATAAGACGGAAGCATCATCAAAACAAAATATAAAATATCTAACATTTATCTATTACTTATACCAGTTGTATCACATAGCTACGGTACAAGGAAAGAAATTTCCAAGCGTTTTTAATACTGAACATTTAATTTTAAAGTCAAAGAATAATATTAAAAACCAAAAAGTATTCATCAGCATTCGTCTGTCAAGGACAAATAAACACTTATATCGGAGGATACCATATTAGTATTGTTAGTATAAGATGTCTAGCTGTCAGATATGCATTAGAAAATTAGCTCTAAGAACTTTCAACTAAGGTCAGAATGCAGTCCCACTTGACGTATAAATGCTCTTTTGTTGACTTTATATATAGTGTGTCGTTACAGCGCTCTCCATATAAAGAAAAGGCAAATTAGTCAACCCGGGGTTTTTGTAGTTGGTTTCATCTTGTACTTTCGGATCAAATCATCATCGTATCGTTTCCAAGATTTCATTCAAAATTAAAATGGACAATTTAAAAAAAATACTTTTTAATACTTTTTTTCGGGCAAAACTTTCAAATATATAGCTTTAAAGTGTACGAAACTTATCTTCTTTTCATACTGTCTGATTAATTTATTCTGAATAATATTGCTTCGTAAATAATTTAGCAATTTACCCTTCAAAAAGTGTGATCCAACTAATAACAGCATGTTTTGAGAGGCCTAAAACCGTTTGTGTTATATGGTTAAAGAGCGATCTGGCGTCCCACGGTCCTAACAAGTCAAAAAGGCCTTGATCGGTTGGAGATACAATAGTAGTTATTGATGGAAACTTACTATTTGCTAAAGTAGTATGTAGAACAGAAAATAATAACAATCCACACCAATACTTTGCACTCAATCCCATTTTATCCTCTGTTCTGTTTACTCGTTGTACTTCGAATAAATCTAATACTTCATAAGTATCTTTAATAAAGGATTAATAAAATGTTGATGTCCGGTTGTCTCATTATTTATTCATGATCATCAGCTTGTGGCATTTGCAAATGACATATATAGACAATAAAATGTGGTATATTTGATCCGTTAATTTTAATTCCAATAACGCATTTGCATGCACAGAAGCTCCAATAAGATGTATCTAAAACAAGTAGTACATACCTGAATTGAATGCTTCGAAACAGCTTAAAACTATACGTATCGAGGTCGAAGGTGACACACCTACCTCCTGTTTTTCCCCCGTGGGTTTAGGAGTTAACTGCAAACTGTGAAAATTTGTTCAATTGCCTTTCTTTTATTGTGTCCAGATTTGATCATTATATTTTCGTACGGTTAACTACATCAATCTATTTTTTTTAATTACAGACCTACCTACGCCAATTTCTGACATTTATAATACCAAGTTTTGGTTTTCCTGTTTGTCCATGTTATATCTCTTACATATAATTTCAAATGGATAAAAAAACTTGAATATCGGTATACAAACCTTTCTTGTGTTTTTTTGCAAAACTGTAATAAAATTATTTACAATTATTGAAGAAAAATACATATTCTTTTTCTTGAAGTCATTAAATTTCGAATTTGTTTGATCGAATGCATTATCTATCAATTTAAAATGAACTTGGCATTATAACGCAAACTTTACGTTATAACGCAAAATAATTAAGTTTGTGCGGCCCAAACTTTGAGTTATAACGCAAAATAATTAAGTTTGTTTGGCGCTTATACGCTTCCGTACATATCTCTGTTAAAAAGCCTGATTTTGACTTTTCATGCATATCCTATCGATTAATTTGTGTATCATCAGTTTTCACGCAGTTTTCATCCATCTTTCGGCGGATGTTTTGATCTGATCTGCGCCGATTTGCATTAACTTCGATATTTATCCTCATGTTTAGAAAAATTGTAATGATGCTTTTCGACTGTTTTCTTTCCTTGGTAAGTACATTCACAATCAATAAACCTTAAATGGTTCAGTTCCATCGAAGTTAAACCTTTATCAAACTTGTAATAAGCATATATATTACATATAGATATTTAATGAAAAGGGACTTTCCCCGTGTTTGAGATGTATGCTCTTTATTTTTCTTAGTTATGGTGTACTTGTACATTAGATTATATCTCATGTGCACACTTTGTTTATAACTATTATCTAAATTTTTGTAACTCTAAAACCTAAGGTTTGAGTCCCTCCATCGTAGTTTTGTCCTTAGCTATTTTTTTTATATTTATATAATAATGTTGTGTTTTACATTGACTATGCGAAAATAGTAGCCAGGGTGATGGACAATAGTGCACGACCCGAAGGGGAGTGCACTATTGTCCATCACCCTGGCTACTATTTTCCATAGTCAATGTAAAACACAACATTAATATTATTATTATACTGACTGTTGACTTTATTTTGAACCACTGAATTTGAAAATTTTTCTTTACAATTGCTTGTTTGCTATCCTGTCAAACGTTACCTGTATCTGTGGTAACTGATTCCGATGTCAATTTCCACGTGTCAATGATCTCAATACACATTTCACCATTACATAAACGCATAAAGGAAACTTATTTTTAGCAATGAAAGAGGCCAAAACAAAGTAACTTTATTGAAAACTATTTAACCCATAATGGTTGCAGCAAATACTTTTAAACAATACATTTAAACAATGATAACAAATATCTTAAAAAAGCAAGACAGTGTTACATTTTGTATTTCGATAGGGTTCAAATGACTGTTGTAAGATACCACTGTTTTATTTTCCTCAACTGTTTCGGGAGAATGCATTTCTTTCCAATAAAATCAAAATACTGTCAAAATACCCCCCCCCCCCAAAAAAAAACTNGACTACATTAATTGCACAGATTGCACAGGTGATCACGCAGGTGTGTACCACCAACTTGTCGGTCAGATCAAGACTCCGCCTCCCGCACGTGATGATTAATGATGATTGACGTAGAATTCAATAGTCTTCACAACAGCAGTGCTTACTATTGCAATAGTGCAGTCAACGCTATTTCTTTTGAAAACTATGCGAAAATAAAACTGTTTTACTATAAAAGAACTTTCTTACAGGAGGTATAATAATACTGATTATTCGGATATCGTTGGGTTTTTGTGTCACGTTTTTTTGTGGGCGCAACTCCTCAAAAACCGCTGGTCAGAATTCATTCAAATTTTAAAGGATTTTTAGTCACCATTAGTACTAGATTATATCGCGTCGCCACTTTGATTCGTCAAATTTTGTGGGAGTTATGGGACTTTGATTATTTCCACATTGTTATGCAATGGCAAATCTTGTGGGCGCAACTCCTAAGAAACTGATAGTCAGAATTCAAATTTTACAGGATTGTTAGTCACTATTAGTACTAGATCATATCGCATCACCATTTCGATTCGTCTTTTGTGAGAGTTATGGGACTTTGATTATTTCCACATTGTTATACAATGGCAAATCTTGCGGACGCAACTCCTCAGAAACCGCGGGTCAGAATTCATTCAAATTTGCAGGATTGTTAGTCACCATTAGAACTAGATCATATCGCATCACCATTTTCATTCCTCAAGTTTTATGGGAGTTATGGGACTTCGATTATTTCCGCATTGTTATACAATGGTAAATCTTGTGGACGCTATTAGTACTAGATCATATCGCATCGCCATTTTGATTTGACAAATTTTACAAGAGTTATGGGACTTTATCGACTTAATGCATGCTACAGCTTAGGAACACTTTGTGGGCGAAACTCCTCGGAAACCACTGAACGGATCACGCTGAAATTTTCTTTGAAGATTTGCCATCATATGTACTTGATCATATTATGCCGCTATTTTGAGTCGACAAATTTTACGGGAGTTATGGGACTTTATCGACTTAATGCATACTACAACCAAGGAAGACTTTGTGGATATATCTCCTAAAAATTCAATCAAGGGATTTTGCTGAAATTTTGCTTGGCTGTTTGCCACCTAATGCCGTTGATCATATCCTGCTGCCATTTTGATTTGCAAAATTTTACATGAGTTATGGGACTTTATCGACTTTAATGCAGCGGCGGGGGGACATAGCTACGCGTGGCAATCTTGTTGAAATTGTGGACTTCCTATGTTAAGGCTCTAGTACTGCTGATGAGAAATTCATTTGCGAAATGGCCATACAGCTCATTAAAATTAATTCAGTTGGAGTTAACATATGTGTTATGGTCTCATGTTCATTTACTCCATATCCTTTCATAAAATATTTACTCAATGATAGTAGGTCACGACAGATTATGAATGGACACTTAATTTTGAGCCTGTACACTCAAATCAAACGCATCGTTCGAAAAGTTGGATCACCATTAGACGATTGGCATGCAATAAAAAGATTTTCAAAAATGCGATTTCTTTCAACACGGCTGCCAAGTTACGCGAAAATTTCAACTTTGTCTGATTTCAACAAAAATTGATTTCCATGTAGACTTTGACATTGCAAACAAGATGTAATTATCGAATTGGTTGCTTGGGGGACATAAGCTACTACTTCGGACAGTAGCCATTACTTCGGTGCTGGCCCGAAACAGATTTTATCCGGAAACTTGCAAAATCTAAATTTAACAAACTTTTGTTCAAAACTAAGGAGCATCTCCCTTTTATAGCTCTGTCCTTAGCTGATTTTAGCTTTTCTATTTAGATGTTATTGGTAATTTGTTTTCTATCAGTCCTTACACATATTTTGGTATTTGGATTTCCAATTTTTGATTTTATCTACACTGAAGAGACATAAGTTGTCGAAATGCGTGTATGTAGAATCCAAATTAACAGCAACTTTGGTACTTATACCAAATATGAACAGATTCTAAAAACTATTCCTAATATTTTGCATCATCAATATTTTAACGTGAAAATAGCACCCATTTTGAAAATTTTTCATGGTGCATGCACATCTTCTTTTTTTTATAGGTGTTTCCTGTTATCCATTTTTACATCAATTTATAAAATCAGCGTTTTCTTTAACAATTCTCGATTTACGTTTTGTTTTGACATTGAAAACATCATAAGGAAGTGTCAAAGTGATTTTAAAAAGGAATACAGTAGCGGGTAAGACCAAATATCCGTGTTTAAGCATAAAAGCCGTTTGACGAAGTCGGCATTGGTGAAAATGCTGATAGGTCAAGTGATTCTTTTCCTAATTTAAATACAATGAATATACATCTAAAATGATCATAAGTTCTCAATATAATATCACACGTATAGCAATAGGAACATATTTTAATCATTTATTGTACAAAAATATCAAAATAAAAAGTAATCACTGACTTGTCTCGGCCTACTTATCCAATATACTTGATGTGAATAGGCCGCCCGGTCAAGAAAAGCAATTGTTATACCTTATAATATTTTCCTTATATAAATGCATTGGGGAAAAATATCGACAATTTGTCTGTTTTATTTCTCAAACCAAAAAACGATCTGTTGACCAGTCAACAGTTTTCAGTCTGTTGACCGANTGTCTGCATAACCAAATTGGCGACGTGAATTGTATTCAGATGAAATGGAGCGTATTCATTGAGCATGAAAAGGTATAACAAAACAGTTATAGACTGGGTCCTCAAACAACAGCTGTTTTGTTTGACCCTCTGACTAAACTGTTGCACTCAGCCTTCGGCTTCGTGCAACAGTTCAGTCCTCGGGTCAAACAAAACAGCTGTTGTTTTCGGACCCTGTTTTGTTTGACCCTCTGACTAAACTGTTGCACTCAGCCTTCGGCTTCGTGCAACAGTTCAGTCCTCGGGTCAAACAAAACAGCTGTTGTTTTCGGACCCAGTCAATAACTGTATATTGTTAGTTTGAAAAAACAAAACAAACAATTACTTTTAATAAGATTGTGCTGACCGATTTTTTACTGCTGCTCACTGCTTGTTGTATGTTTATCTTCGTCATTTTCAACATTTCTATGGTAAATCAACCATCTGTAGCCCTTAAAGATTTAAAAGGATGTTGTTTATTTTTGTCTGTGTCGTTTTTTTTCTTCCTGTTGAGTTCCCGAGTGTCGGATGACACAGGACGTTTTGTTAAATGATCTGTCCAGTAGCAACCAATGACAATTCGCGATTCAATAAAGCCTGTATAATTTCGGACCGATGACGGAAACCGCGAATCCGTAATTAATTAATTAAGTGCAGGCACAATTGCATATTTGCCAATGAAATCTTAAAATGGCACAACCATCCGAACTTTTGGATATATGAAGCTTAATCGTAGTATTTTCATGTTTCTGCAGTAACATGGCTAACAAAAAACGTCTTAATATTATTTTAGTAGTTACAAAAACAGGATAACAGTAAACACCTACAATTGCCAGGAAATATAATAAAATGCCACAATTTACAAGCGAACTACACTAGAAAAACAATAATGGAAACAAGAGACAAACATGTAACGATAGGAACTCGGGATATCCGGATAGTATTATAGATATGAGTTCCTGTTAATGATACAAAGTGATTAATAAAAGGTTCATATAGCCCTCCTTCAATCTTCAGATAACCAATTTATAAATGATTTCACCAAGACGTTTGACATAGCAACAATAAAATAGGATTTTTTAGGTGTGCAATATTTTCGATCCGTCAAATATGGTAAAAAAATCCTTGTTTCACTAAGGGAATGATTATGCTGACAAATATACCCAATTTTTGTATAAACACCAGCAACTACAATTGCGGCATAAGTGATGTACATAATATTATACCCATACCACCGAAAAGTAAAATGTAAAAAAAAGTAAAAGACTTAGAAAATTTAAAATTTTTGATCGAGAGAAATTTACTTAGGAATTCGGAAACATTGATTTTGACACAATCACAAAATGTATTCAAATTTTGAGGATGTTTTATGCAAACCATAAACTAACATACCCCCATAAAAAAGGGAAAACCATGCCATTAACCAGCACCTTTTGTAAATAAAGATTTGAGAAAGACTCAGTATAACATAATGTATAAGAAAGACAACTAAATAATAAGTATTATATTGTAAAACTAAGACATATTTGGAAAATTGTAGAGCAAGGTACGGGCACAAATCTTTCCGCTTTCATCTTTTTTTAAATAATTTTAAAAAAATGGAATGCCAATTTGTGTCACTGCAATGCTTTGCTTCTTATTTTAATTTGTAAGTTTAGCTTTCATGATTTAAAATAGTGATAGTGCTTTTTATTTTATTTGGCTGAATGTTTTATTATACTTTTAGTCATTATAGTGCTGCCTCTTATTTTATTTGCTTACAACGTGTTCTATAGGTTTTATGTTTTATTTGTGCCTTGCTCAGATCGTAATATGCCTATTTTTTCCTGTATGCTTTGTTTATGTCTATGCATTGTGTATTTTATGTATGATTGCTGTATTGCAGGTTTGAAAAGCTCATAAAAGCTCATATTTTACTGTTACGTTTATGTACTGAAAATAATAAAGTTTTTTTTTGTATTTGTATTGTATTGCAAAACCAATTGAGACTGATTTTTTCAATATTTTTTTTTATTTTGACGAAACAAATTTAAATTGAAGCCACAATTTTGAAATATATATATGTATATATACATTTTTATATATCAATAAACAATAAAATGAGAATTCCAAATTGACATGTTCAGCTTAAAAAATGAAGATGAAGACACAAAAATGACAGTTTAATAATACTGATAACAGTTTTATCTTGAATGTTCATTGATGGATCAAAAGTAACAATAAACGATTAATAATATAGTAAATACAATGCAAACAAATGAACATTAAACATGGTTTAAATTGTCTAAAACTATATATTTCTTTAGATGAAACATGATAAGTACAGATGTATTTCCATAAAGTACATTTTTGTCCCGTCAAAACTTTGATTCGTCCCTCCTTTCTTCTGAACATCTGGAAAATATCATTTTTGTTTTAATTTCTTGCCTTCACAAAATATGTAACACAATACAGAATCTTCGAGAGACATGATGACCAACCTAGGGACTAGAATGCCCTAGAACCTACAATGTAGTATTGTGGGACTGACTTGCCCAATCGAGTAAAAATTAGAATACTAGCAATATATGTTATAATATTTCAGTATGTTTTACTTATTACAGCATGTTAAAATAAAACAACTATTTATCAATAAAAGGTGTAAAAGTGAAATAATCTTTCATTATGGTCCGGTGTTCTCACAATGACTTCACTGATTTTCTTTTGAGGTACAATAAAATACTTATTTACTGGTTATTTGAACAATTTGTGGTTCCCATCGAATCTAACTATTTCCCTCCGTTTCGCATCGGGAAATAGATTTGTCTCATGGAACCATATGCCATGTCCTCATAGCCAGTCAATGAGTATATTTCAAGCGTGGCATGATATTGGACATTTCCTACTATTCGAGCAAGGAATATATGATGAGCGTGCATCATACATTCCTTGCTCGAATAGTTATTTGTGGTTCACAAAGAGACTTTGAAGCTGGAGTAAGATACTGTGAATTCATTTTTATTCGTGGGGTACCAATTTTCGTGGTTTTCGTGGGTGTCCCCAAACCACGAATTCAAATACTCAACGAAATGTGATTTTCCTGTGCAAGTTTCAAACACAAATGAATGAACATAATGAAGGACCTGATCAACGAAGGCCATAAACCTTGCACTTGTACCTGAGCCCCAAAGTAACTGATATATCCAACCATAAGTAAATATGCATTCTCTTGAACCTTTAATAGCAGCAAAATAAGTTAAAATGCTTTATTTCCAAGTGCTTCCCAGTTAACAAATTAGCGGTAACTGGCTTCCTGTTTTGATTATCAATTACTCTAAAGTGTTGATTTACAGTTTGGACAAGAACCATCTCAAACCGGTTTTTATATCATATTATTAATTAAACTTTGAAAGTTTTATTATGTTCTGCTGAAAAAGACTTGTTTATTTTGCAATCAATACAGGTGTCTATTTATAAATAACGAATGGAGTACGGTTATGTCAGATGGTTACCTCATTACAAAATATCTACACATTACTATGAATTGTTAATTACAGGTGACACTTTAATTTTGGTGTTTTGACATCAATACTGAAGGTACTGCATGAAGCCATGAATTTTATAATCTTTATTTTATAAATTTAAATTATTTTTTTTCTTGGAACAAGTGGTAATCCACGAATTTACGTACACTACTAAATGTCTTTTTTTCTCTACCCACGAAAAATGGTACCCACGAAATAAAATGAATTCACAGTATATACTAGTTATACCGCTGTTACAAAAATTTCATTGGTCACACGCCATGTTATAATACATCACGAGTGATGTGCTATCTCTTTTTCTATTGGACCTCTCTGAAATCTCGTTGACCATGACTAACGTTACCTAGTTACGGCTAGTTTATTATATACTTAGTATTGAAATAATAAAAACCTAATTGATATCCATTGCTATGCCATTCTTACTCGTTATGAAAAATATAATTTGACAATTGTTTATTAGATGTTAATCGACGAAAATCTGTAAAAAGATTGAAAAAATTATCCTCTTAATTCATCAACATAAAGTAAGTAAATAGAATAAGTAAATTTCATAATTACATGGATTACATGTTTAAAAAATAACATACACTATCTACTGGATTTGACTTTACTAGCGGAGTTGACATGTTCAACACGGCGGGTGTCTTATACGAAGCAGGGGATGCTTAATCTATCGGTGCACTGGATCTCACAAATGTTTTTTTTAATTGGGTTTCTGTTGTTCATTTTTGTATAGTGTGTGTCTTCATTTTCTTTTCTGTGCTGTGCTCATGTTATGTCTCTGTTTCGTTGATTTTTGCCGATGTTGCCATTGTCCTTGGATTGTTTTGTTTAGACTGTAGGTTCGTTTCTCACTTATTTTACTCTAAAGAACTTAATACCTACTACATATACATAATGTATACATTCAGTATAAAATATAAATAAAGAGAGCACCAGCTTGTGTGCAATAACAGGATAAATGTTTTAACTTTTATGTAATTAAAAACCTATGGCGGTGAAAAAAAAAAAAAAAAAAAAAAAAAAAAAAAAACTCATGCACTACTTACTTTTTCTCTAGAAAGAGTGTATACCCTTCACTAAGGTTAACGCTAAAGACAGAGGAGAACTATTAATTAAATAAATATATGGCTTAGGAGCTAGAAATGTATTTTTTCGAATTCAACTAGTGATGATTTTTATTACAAACATAGCAAATAACTAAATACCGACGTTACTGTGAATTTACTTTCTGCATATGCGCATTTCGAATACTTAAGTCTCTTCAGTGCAGATAAAATCTAAACGTGTACATTTCACAACTTATTCGCTATTGCCGTGCCTGTAGTTTGTACAGCGATTTTGTCAACAGAGCGAAATTACTGTCTCAAAAACTTATACATCAAGGGTATGTTCAGTCACTGTTGCAATTGTCAATACAGAAGTTTTACGGTCGTCACCACGATTTGACAGACCATTACAATGTTTCTGTTTCACAAATGAGAACAGATATCTTTGGGTAGATCCTGAGTTTGTTACCGGACTGACAAACACCGACTGTGACAAAACCGGACTTTTCACTGGTAGTGTGACGGGTGCCACGCGTGGAGCAGATCATGCTTACCCTTCCGGAGCACCTGATGATACCTCAGTTTTATAGGGGTTCACACTGCTAGTGCTTTAGTTTTGTAGTGTTCTTGTTCATTTTTGTTTATTTGTTTTGTCTTTGTCGTACTGTCTCAATTCGTGTTGCTGTGATTTGCCGTGATTTTGGTTTTATGATTTTAGAATTTCCCCTTTCCTCGTTTCGGTATTCGTTTGCCGATGTATTGGAAGACCATATACTCAAAGATATTTAAAAACTGATAGAGAACAAATAACAAATTATGTTCTGCTTTGAATATGTAATATAGACGGAAGTTAACAGTCCATATTAACATACCCTGTCTCTATATCAGACTAATTCGTTCTGAAAAAGCCATATCTGCCCGTTGATATGGCTCTTTCATCCCGGGTATGATGATAACTCCTAATAAGAAGTATATATTAAACAGATAAAGACATGGTCTTTTGAATATCAGCACGGTTACCATCCCTCGACCAATATCAGCTCGATATGGGAGTCTCGGGATGGTAACTGTGCTAATATGGAAAGGCCATGTATTAATATATATTTAAAAGTTACTGACATCGAAACATGCAACTTAGTGGTGAGCTGAATACGAACCAATACCTCTACAGCACCATCAGCTTAGCAGTCTACAATCCGTCAATTCCACACGACCACGTACACGCCTAATTAAAAGGCGCTGGTAAATTGATGTTTATTGTGGTCGCAATCGAAGATACACAAGGCAGGGTATAAATAAAAAAGAAGAAATGGTTGCAACGGTGATGTTTAAGTGATAGGTAATAATGATGCAAGTAGTTCTATATATGTAATTGGATAATATTATTTTTGTAAACTGAGCTGCAAAGGTAGAAAGTTATATTTCCGAATGCCAAGAGTGATTATTAACATCTTTAAAGCTAATGACATCGGAGACCAGCATGGTGGTGAGTTGGACTCGAACCAATACCTCTACCGCACAATCGGCCCGAGAGTCTCTGGTCCGTTCTTTTTACATCTTTGGTTCATTATCTTCCAAATATTTCAGTCTAATTTTCATTGAAGAGACATCAGGTGTCGAAACGGCCATAGGCAGAATTTTGATTTTCAGTTACTTTGGTTTTTTGTCATCCAATCATATGACACGGTAGAGCATGGCCTATATGTACATGCACTATGAATATAATCTAAAGAAAATACCATGCAAATCAATGTGTACTCCGCTGAAAACGTTTCAATAATACATTACCTCATTTCAGCAGAACAATTGAAATCAACAGAGTAATTATTATTCCTGGTAACGGCTCTGGAAAAAAAACAATACGCTATTAAATTAATGATGAGGACAGGGGAGTATTTAACGGCTCTGAAAAAATATAATTCGATTTTAGTAAAATGTAAGGACAGGGGAATAAATATCATTCATGGTAACAGGTCTTGAAACATATAATACGCTATTAGTTTAATGATGAGGAAATGACACTTAGGAGTATTTCCCTCATGCATAGCTCTGTCCTTGGCTGATCTTTGGCTTTTCTATTTAGATCCTTTTGGTTATTTGTTCTTAATCAGCTTTTACACGTTTTTGTGATTGGACTTCCAAAATTTGGTTTTATCTGCACTGATGAGACATAAGTTGTCGAAATGCGCATATGCAGAAAATAAATTAACAGTTACGTCGGTATTTGTTATTTAACAGAATAATTATCATTCATGGTAACGGCTCTTGGAATATATTATACGCTATAAGTTTAATGTAAGGACAGGGTAGTAAATATCATTCATGGTAACGGCTGTTGAAATATATAATACGCTATTAGTTTAATGTAAGGATAGGGGAGTAAATATCATTCATGGTAACGTCTCTTGAAATATATAATACGCCATTAGTTTAATGAAGAGGACAGGGGAGTTATCATCATTCCCGGAAACGGCACCGGAAAAAAATCCTATAAACTATTCGTTTGATGATGAGGACAGCATACTCATTTAACAGAGTAATTTTCATTCCTGGTTACGCCTCTGGAAAAAATCTAATTAACTATTCGTTTGATGATGAGGATAGGGAACTCAATCAACAGCGTAATTATCATACCTGGTAACGCCTCTGGAAAAAAATCTTATAATGATGAGGACGGGGAACTCAATCAATACATCGGCAAACGAATACCGATGCAAGAACGAGAAAAGGGGAATAAATAAAATAAACTATTCGTTTAATGATGAGGACATGAGAGTAATTATCATTTCTTGTAACAGCTATGGAAAAATATAATATGCTATCAGATTAATGATGAGTATAGTGTACTCAATCAACAGAGAAATTATCATTTTTGGTAACGGCTTTGGTAAAAAATCTAATAAACTATTCGTTTAATGATGAGGAGAGGGGAGTTATAATCATCCCTGGTAACGGCTATGGAAACATAAGCCCCGAGATTCTACAGTAAAATATATGAAAACACCCAATTTTATCCCTTTTTGACCTATGTGACTTTGACCTTTGACCCAATTTTTTTGCATATTTATGTTGCTCTTGACAAGACCTATACACTTGCCAAGTATATAAAGTCTATCTAACACAGTTCAAAAGTTGTTTCTTGCCATAAAAACATCCAACTCAGCCCCTTCATTCTGAAACCAATGAAACTCCTCTTGGTCTCTTGTTTATTGAAATAGTTTTGATTATTAAATGTATCTGTTTAAACATGTTATAAGAAACCCACAGAAAAATACTGCATCAAGATCCGACAAATAATGTAAAAATTCATTTTTTTTCATTTTCCCCTTTGGGCCTCTTGTTTCTCAAAAACAGTAAATACTAGCTCAGATCTATTGGCATACTACATTTGCGCAATTTTATTAGCAATAACATAAAGCAAATCCTGTTTCAATAGCATAAATCATAAGGATTCCACAGTCAAATATGTGAAAACAGCCAATTTCACCCCTTTTTAACCTATGTGACCTTGACCTTTGACCTGGCCTAATTTTGTTTGCATATTTATGTTACTCTTGACTAGACCTATACACTTGTCAAGAATGAAAAGTCTATCTTAGATAGTTCAAAAGTTAAAGCCAAGGTTAAAGTTTCGGAAGCACAGACTGACAAACAAACAGGACAAAAACAATATGCCACCCCCGATCCTCGGAAAGAAATCTAATAAATTATTCGTTTAATGGTGAGGAGAGGGGAGTAATTATCATTCCTTTCCTGGTAACGACTATGAAAAAATATAATCTGCTATTAGTTTAGCGATGAGGACAGGAGAATCAATCAACAGAGTAACTATCACTTCTGATAACGACTATGCAAAAATATGATACGCTATTAGTTTAATGATGAAGATAAAGTAACCTATCAATTGAATTACTGTTTATTGGGATTGATATAACAATGAAAGAAGATGGAGTAAATGCACTTGAGACAAAGTCTCTACAAACACATGGTTGAAGTAATCAATAGAACAACGATTTAATTGTTGTTTTCATCTTGAAGTCACCATGAGGTGATATCTCTGAATTCGTTTGGTCACCAAGTATCCATTTAGGCCTTTGACTCTTCAACTTGGTAATATTAGTAAAACCCATTTGTATTTCATTTTATTTAATAAAGTATTGGATTTTTGAAAATGAATCCATGTTTTTCATTATTTTCTTTATCAGATATTACAATTTATTAGTTATGGTTTCTTAAATCAAATACGCTTTCTACAGAACTTGGTTAGTCTCTTTCGCTGATTTAATAGCAATGCACCGAAGGATCCAGCCTTCAATACCGGGATTTCTCTTTCTTTTTTTTTTACCATTTTTACCTTAATTGTGTTATTCTGTTTTTAAATACAATAAATACCCAATAATGGAAGTTGAACACGTGTTTTAAGGAGGAACCTCTCATCAGCAACATTAGAATCAAACGTTGTTGTAATTTTGCACTGCGAAGCCCTAATCTTTAACGTGCGCGAGACGTAGTTAAATATTCGAAAGACTCTAAATGTTTCCCGACCGCCAAATGTCGAATTTTAATACCACTTGCGGAATAAGACGACTCTACGGTGTAACATTATACTTCGACTTAATACTCTAAATAGTAATGCGGGTTATTTCAGAACATGAATAGTGATGCCTTCTTGAAGTTTCTTGATAAACTTGATTATCATGGAGTTTATAAGGATTATTTGATTACCATTTGATTTTGTTTTGTTTTTTTCGATGATCATTTAATTATTCTAGAAACTTTCCTGATTATTTCATTACCATATTGTGTGAAAATTTACTTAAATTTTCCCAATTGAGTATTACTAACAATAAGAAATTACTGATTACATGTGCAAAAAGCAGGGGTCTCGAAATGCTCAGAAGTGCAATATAGGAGTTCGTTTGGGAGACTTTTTGCTTTTCGCTTTAGTACAGTTCTT
>MJUU01024807.1:71560-87919 GCA_002080025.1 Modiolus philippinarum
TTACCACTGGGTCGATGCCACTGCTGGTGGACTGTAAGTCCCCGAGGGTATTCACCAGCCCAGCAGTCAGTACTTCGGTGCTGACCCGAAAGCCGATGATTTTTGAAACCTGACAATATCTAAATCTTTGTAAATTTTCTTGAAAACTAAGGAGTATCTCCCTCATGCAAAGCTCTGTCCTTAGCTAATTTTGGCTTTACATTTAGATCATATTGGTTATTTGTTCTCTATCAGTTTTGAATATCTTTGAGTTTATGGTCTTCCAAACGTTTAGATTTTANCTGCACTGAAGAGACATAAATTGTCGAAATGCGCATATGCAGAAAGTAAATTCACAGTAACTTCGGTATTTAGTTATTCATACACACCTTAATTCCACTAATCATTAACCTAATGTTATAATCAACACATCTTAAAGTAATCCTAGTCATATTGCTGTAGTCTTACAGAGCTGAATTAGCGTCACTCACTTTTTTAGTACAAATAATTTTTCCGTAGATACTCTTGCACGCTCTTCTGAACCTCAAATCTGTAAACCCATAAACAAATGGATTAGCAACATTATTTATCATATGAAATCTCATTGCAATGTCAAAAATGGCCAATTTTGGGCCACTCATTTGTTCAAAAAAAGAAGTGTTAAAGCTAACTATAACACTTAAAATAACATACGGGGAATACACCACTACAAATACAACAGTAATGGCGATAATTGACCATGTGGATCTGATATTATATAATTGTTTATCTCTGTTAACTGCGATCACGGTACTATCCATAGATGTCCTTGAACCCATTACATAAATATCGCGATTTGATACAGAGCGGGTGAACGATAGTTGCTTTTTCTTTCGGGTCAAAGTGCGTATTATAGAGACGTAAGCAAACACAAGATACAGTGATGATGAAAGGTAAATTGAAGCAATTATGCCAAAGTAGATTATATTCAGCTTCAGTTTCCGATAATCATCATCCAAAGAACATATAACTTCACTTTGATTTCCATGTGTAATTATAACATGATTTCCGTTTGCGAAAAAGCCAGGAATTGCAAGCAATAATGCGATTGCTATCGCCACAAGGGCATACATTCTTGCTCTAGTCGTTGACATTTGTGGTTTCAGTGGAAAACATATTCTTCTGTGACGCTCTGCTGCGATACAGATTAAAATGAAAAAAGATAGGTAGTTTGTGCCATATACTACAAAACGAAATGTCTTGCAATACAATTCATTGTCTGTTGCGTTGCTGTCGCTTTGGAAAAGGATGTCTAGAGGCATATACGTAACACAAATAAGGAAATCAACTATCGCTAGAGTTCTCACAAAAACGCGATAGGTGGAAAGTGCATAGAATTTTGTGAAGATGTACAGAACTGCGATGTTACCGGTAACTCCAATGCAGATTAGGACACTTACATACGAAACACTTGCTATATGTGTTTGGCTATCATGCTGGAATTTCCTGGTGTAGTTGACATACATTGTAATAACCTAAAAAATAAAGCATTAATGTTATTCTGATGTGTTATATTAAGTAATGAGTGTTAAAAACAAGTATAGCAAGTCTGAAAGTTGTAAAAACTAAGTTGTTGCAATATAAGTATAAGGTTGTACGGGGTCTTATAACTGTCTCATAATTTTTTTTTATGTTTTCATGACTTATCATTTGTATTTATAAACATACAAGTTTTTATGTTGAATTTTTGACTTGTGGATGTCTTATCATACTAGGAACCAGACGAAACAGGGAACCTACTTTGTCCCAGGTGTGTAGATGGTGGATTGGACGCTCAGTCTTGACCAATCAAAACTTCCGTTATATTAATTATCTCCTTACTTTACACAGAGCTATTGTATGGTATCTAGACATTTTTATTTCTCAAGTGTTTAGAATTTACAATTCTTAATGCGGAATTAATTTCGGAAATGGCCATACAGTTCATTAAAATTAATTGCAGTTGGAGTAAACATGTGTTATGGTCTCATATATAAAATATTACAAACCAGGATATGATATGTCTTCTAGAAGTACAGTTTGTTATGTCGGCATGATATTATTGTTTACGATTTCATATTTTATATAACTTAATATTATCTTAAATCTTAAATCCTGTTGTACATTAAGATTTTTTTATCAATTTTTACGAATTTTTTACTCTGTATATGTTAGTTTTATTAGTATTCTTTGTTTAATTTGCTTTTTTTCCACGTCCGTAAACTGCATAAATCTACCGATTTTAAAAAGACATTCAGCTATTTCGCAACAATTGTTTTTTACATTTAACAAGTGAAATCTCATGGATCATTTTAAGAAATTGTTAGCACTTTTAGCACTAATAATAGAAAGAATTTAGTTTCCTTTATTACTGAATTTGAGTAGATTTTTTGCTGTTATATGGTTTCTCGTATTCTGTGCCTTTAACCTTAATTGCTTTTTAATGAACTGAAACTGAAATTGAAATTTACTGTTATGTTGAGGCCAAACAGAATTTAAGAGATATGTTTATATTAAGTATCATTCGAATTAAAGACTAATAAACTGTCAATTTTGTTATATAAAAGAGTAAACTTTCCCCAATAGCACCAGAATCAAATGAAATGGAAATTTATAATCCAAAAATAGTTTTAACGAAACGTCCATTACCTTAAAAATCGTAATAGGAGTTAAATTCACTACTAGGAACATTGACCGAGTGCTGTCGCTTTTCTTATTGATAATTTTGTTATTGTTTTGATATATGGACTCCGCTATAATGTATTGTATTGTTAAGGTTATCTTCACCAATTCATATAACTCCTTTCTTTTTGCTTTACAATGTAGTTAATTATGTATGATATTTTCATGAACTTTTCATGTTTCTCGTGCAACGGAGTCGTTGGTATCATTTTTGGCTATAAATTGTTGTGATTTGCTAATATTGTAACAAATGAGGAATGGAATAAATGTGTTACAGTGCTGTTATGTTGCTGTTTGCTATTAGAAAAACAAATTCATTGTTGTGGAAACAAGGATTTTTTGCAACATTTTTGGTGCCGGAACCCGAGGGAGATTCAACAAGTACAATATCGCAAGCAGGCTACTTAAAACGAATACGGACAAGGTAAAAGGAAATTGATATATGTGTGTCCATTTTACAATCTTCATTTTCATCAAGTGACGAAGAAGAGTGTATGCTGAAGACATCAGAATACATTGAAAAATTTAAACTGTTTACCAATAAATTGGAGGTACAGGGTGTAAAAATTGCAGAAATTACTGAGAGAAGTCAAACACAAGAAATTGAAGAAATTATCGACGAAGAGATTGCTTTTTTAGAGCTTGAACAGTTCAAGAAAAGGTTTGTCCTCATGAAAAGGAGGAGAAAGTAAATATGAAACCAGACGAGCCATTCCAGTGTATTCAAGTACAACAAGAAATGGAAGATACGTTTGAAGCTCATATGAAGCAAAATCAAGAATTTGTTAAAATTCAAATGAAAACACATATGTTAACTCCAACTGCAATAATTTTAATGAGCTGTATGGCCATTTCGGAAATTTATTCTTCCCTTCAACGTCGAAAAAATGAAGTAGATAGATTTCTGGGATTCATTTGAAAGTGCCATCCACAACAATTCTAAACTTTCTAAAATAGAAAAATTAAATTATCTAAAAGGCAAATTCGAAGGTGATGCCAAGTATACATGTACAGTAGCCGGTTTAACTTTGTCAAATGACAACTACGAAAGAGCCAACACAACACTGAAAGAAAGATTCATTCGGAAAATACACATGACATAATAGATATGTATTACAATCAGATTATTAATTTGAATCCGCCATCAATAAAATAGTAAGCTTAATGATATTTTTGGACAAGTTAACGAAACATCTGAGGTGTTTAGAGGTTTTAAAACAAAATATCCAACAAGATGTCTTTGTATCTATGGTAAAATCCAAGATACCAGAAGATGTATTACTACAGCTGGAAATGCAAAAAGGGACAAAAGAAAATTGGAATATCTAAAGTTTGTGTTAAAAAATGACGGTGTTTGAGATTGCAAGAGAAAAATTTGAAAAGAAAGACGAAAAACCCGATCAAGTTAAAACAAATGATTACAGTCAGAGCAAATCCTGCACAGAAAACAAGACATGGCAAAGTAAATCTTTCGGTTTCAAAACCAGAAATCAGGACTCAACTCAAAAAGTTCGTAAGCACATGTAAAATTCCGTGAAAGCATTTTATGATTAGTGTCGATATTGTGGCAACCATCATTGCAGTGATGTGTATTCTCAATTCAAAACAATCGAGGAGCATAGAAACGACTGAAAGGGTGTTGGTTTAATTGGCTGAGAGAAGGACATTCGTTAAAAGAATGTGAAAGAATAAAAATATGTGTTCATTGTGGTCAGGTTAACGCTCATCATTGAAACCTGTGTCCCAAAAGATTTAAAACAAAGTTCAGTAGTGTGGAAGAGAAGAAGTACATGAGAATTTATGAATGAAACTGTAGAAGTGTCCTATGAAAAGTGGTGCTTATGCACACAGCTAAAACACAAATACAAGATCAAAAACAAAATTAAGGTAGTATAAGACGGTAAATATTGTTTGATTATGGATCACAAAGATCGTATATTTCGAAAAATCTAGCCAAGAAACTTTGAATAAAAGGAGAAAATGTGGAATAAATCTGAAAAGAAAAAACGAAAGTGATAAAGACATCTTCTGATAGAGTGAATGGAAAACTTAATAATGGTAGATATGAGACAATTACTGCAAGTATTGTTCCAATCATCAGTGGAGAAGAAGAAGATTGAATTCTTCTTTAATTAATAATTTGAAACATTTTGTGAAATAAATAGAATTGGCAGATGCTGTTCCCCTTGAATCTCAGTTCTGTAATATTGATTTATTGATAGGAAATCATAACTATCTAGATTTTATTTGACACAAAGAATTGAAGTACAACCAAGATTTATTTACTGGCATCTGTTTTCCTAATAACAACAGATCAGATCTTTCTCTTTACAACTAAAGTTTGATTTTGTTTTATCGGATTTGACTTTACTACCGGAGTTGAAATGTCCAACACGGCGGGTGTCTTATAAGAAGCAGAAGATGCTTACTCTACCGGTACACCTGATATCACTCATGATTTTTATGGGGTCCATGTTGTTCATCTGTACCTGTGTCTTCATTTTTCTTTTTTGTCCCGTACCAAAGTGGTGTCCTTGTTACTTAGTGTTTCCAATGTTGCCATTGACCTTGGATTGTTTGTTCTTTTGACTGACAGTTCGGTTCTCACTTACTTTCCTAAACTAGGATGGATTGTGACCGGTAGAAAAAGAGACATGGAAGATGCAGGTATGCCAAGTCATGTTGTATTATCTCATATTCAAGGTGTGATGGATTAAAACTTTTATGTTACTATTGATTAATCTGTTCCTATGTTACCAGATCTAATAGATTTCTGGAATATTGGGAATATAAGCATCAGTGATCCACCTGAATATTCTGCAGATGAAAAGGCAATGGAGATATTCAAAGACAATGTAGAATTCAAAGATGGAAGATATCATGTCAGATGGCCATTGGAAGATGAAAGTATTAATTTGTCCTCAAAAAGAAATCTAGCAATGGGTCAAATGCGTCCTTTAGTAGGCAGAATGAAAAATAAACTACAGATACTGAAACAATACGGTACTGTTATTCGAGATCAGCTGCAAAATGGTATCATCGAGAAATCAGAAAGTAATGATTGCTGTGGTTTAACATATGATATTCCTCACCATGCAGTAATTAATCCAGTAAGATCAACTACAAAGCGTTGTATTGTATATGACACTTCAGCAAAGGAAGGAACCAACAACAAAAGTGGAAGTGGATGAATGTTTCTATCGAGGTCCAGTCTTGTTGAGAAATCTTTGTGGAATTTTGATGAGATTTAGACTAAACAAGACAGCGCTAGTTTTAGATAAAGAGAATGCGTTTCTTCAATTAGCTTTTCAGCCAGGTGATTGCAACGTAAGGAGATTTTTTTGGATGAAAAAACTGTGAAAACCTTTCTACTTCGCCCGAAAATATGGAAGTTTTTAGATTTTGACGCATTCCCTATGGTATTATTTCCAGTCCTTTTTTGCGTGGAGCAACTGTTGAATTTATTAACCAAACGAAAATAGAAAATAAAATGAATAATATCTATGTTGACAATGTGGTGACACGAGAAAATTCCCAAAATGAAGCTTTACAGTTTTACGGGGAAACAAAGGTTCAAAAGTGCATCAATGAACCTAAGGGAATGGGCTTCGAATGAAAGTTTTGTAAATGAATACATACCAGCAGATGATAGATTAAATGCATGTTCTACAAAAGTACTCGGTCATGTATGGAACATCAAAAGTGAAACTATTTGTTTAAAATCACAGTCTTTGCAAATACAGAATCATTCAATCAAACGGTCTACTCTTCAGGAAATTGCAGAACCCCTTTGTTAATTTGTTCCAGTTCTCTTGAGAGGAAAAATTATTCTCCAGGACCTCTCGTAAAAAGAGTTAAAATGGGATTACCCTTTTCAAAAAGACGATTCAGAATGTTGGAAATCGTTAAAAATGACTTGAAAAAAAATTTGTGTCTGTTGAAGTTCCTAGAGATATTTCGTGTAAAGGAGAATCAAATTCTGATGAAATTGTGTTTAGACTCCTTTGCTTTTGTGATGCCTCATTACGTGCAATGTACTTACACCAGTATGTTAATGGAAAGTCAAAAGTGTGACTTGTTTTATTTTTTCAAAAACAAAGCTTGCACCATTAAAGGGAATGAGAATTTCTAGGCTGGAGTTATTAGCAGTGTTGATTGGTGTAAGATGTCTAAAATTCGTTTAAGGTGGGATTAACTTGCGATTCATTGAAACATATTTGAAGACGGACTCCCAGTGTGTTCTTAAATTGATCAACACAACAAAGGAATTATCGATATTTGTTAGGAAAAGGATTTCAGAAATAAAATCCGAAGAAGGAATAATATTTAGATTTGTTTCAACTAAAGAAAATCCTTCTGATATTGCGACGAGAGGAGTTTCTTTTGATAATTTTAAGTGCTAATAATATGTGGTGGTATGGACCCCAGTGGCTTATTCAGGATGAAGAAAACCGGAAAACAGAGGAACATCAAAACAGCTCTTCCGTATTAGAGTATCAGTCTGAGTAAACAGCAAACCAGAAGAAAAGGAATAAAAATATACAGTTACGGTCAACATCTCTCTTCAGTGTACTGAAGAGTGTCCACCATTTGCAATTAATGTTTAAAATTATTCAAGTTTGACCAAATGTATTCGTGTGATAGCTTGGATGATTCGTTTTGTGTCCAAAAATAGGAAAAGAAATACTTGTAAAGAAGTACTTACAAGTTTTGAATTGTGTAATGCTATGAATTTGTGGTTCAAATTCATTTTAAGGAAGACTAAATACCGAAGTTACTGTGAATTTAATTTCAACATATGTGCATTTCGAAAACTGATGTCTCTTCAGTTCAGATAAAATCTAAACCTTTGGAAGACCATAAACTCAAAGACGTTAAAAACTGAAAGAGAAAAAATACCCAATATGATCTAAATGTAAAGCCAAAAACACATGAACACAAAAATCTATGGAAACATTTGAATATGTTAGTGGAT
Source organism: Modiolus philippinarum (assembly GCA_002080025.1). Lineage (NCBI taxonomy): Eukaryota > Metazoa > Mollusca > Bivalvia > Mytilida > Modiolidae > Modiolus > Modiolus philippinarum. The sequence continues at coordinate 79,215 of MJUU01024807.1, forward strand.
GAAAGTGGAATGATTCGATGCAAAGGCAGATTACAAATTCAAAAATAAAGGAAGGTGCTGAGTGTCCTATTTTACTATATAGGAAGTAAAGATTTACACATCTTCTAATTGATAAAATTCAACAAGAAAATGCGCATTGTGGTGTTTCACATACAATATGTGCCATTCGCCAAAAATTCTGTATTCCAAAGATTCGATCGATAGTGAAATATGTGATTCATAGATGTTTGACTTGTGGAAAATACGATGGAGGACCATACAAAATGCCATCAATGCCACCATTTCCGAAAATTCGTGTTTCGGAGACATTGCCCCTTTCACATAGTGGATTAGATTATTTCGGACTGATTTCTGTGAAATGTTTTGGTAATCCAAAGAAAAAATGGGTTTGTCTTTTCACTTGTATGGTCACATGAGCTATACACCTTGAAGTTATAGAAGATATGTCAGCTGAAGTTCTTATATGCCTTTCGGAGATTCGTAGCAGCTAGGAACACCGTGTGTCATCATTATTGATAATACTTTGCACTTTAAAATAGCTGACCACACAATAAAATTAGTATGGAAAACTCTGATTTCGGATTCCAATGTTACAAATTATGCCGCAAATACTGTTATTTGTTGGAAATTCATAACTGAGTTGGCACCATGGATTGGAGGGTTTTATGAAAGATTGGTTGGTATAGTTAGAAAATCTTTTCGCTAGATGCTACGTAGAAAATTTGTCACAGATATTCAACTGCAAACACTTGTGGAAGAAGTGGATGCCATGGTTAATTCAAGACCACTTGTATATGTAGACATGTAGAGGAAGATATAAATTCCAGTCTTACTCTCGCTCCTCGGCATTTTCTTTCCTGGAATCCTGATATTGGTGTTCCAGATATCAAGTGTGATATTGAAGACCTAGATAATAGACAAGTTGAAAGTTCTGCGCATAGATTGTTAAGTATTTGGAAAAAAGGGCAGACTTTTAGATACGTTCTGGAAATTATGAACTAATGAATACATTCTCAGTTTAAGAGAAAGAATGCAAAAAAAGATTTAAAATGTAAAAGAATTCATTCGTTTAGTGCAGGAAATATTGTTGATATAGTAATTTTACAAAAAGATGTTCCGAGAGCATTTTGGAAGTTGAGAAAGATTGTCAAATTAATTCAATGTCGATATGGAAATTTTAGATCAGTTAGACTTCAACTTTCGTCAGGAGGATAATCGACAGAGTGCTTTATTTAGTACATCCCTTGGAAAAAAAAAGATGATAATAAATTGTCCAATGAAGGAGACAATATTTGTGAAAAAAAAGAATAAAGAGAAAGGCTGTTATTGATGCAGTGGAGAAAATAAAATCTTATAGTTCTATTAAGGTGGATCGGTGGTATGCCGCCATTTTGTTTTCATATTTAATGCTTTGATAGGTAATTTTTATTAAAGAAATATACAAACATTTTAAAATTGGGACAAATCTGTACAATGTTTGGCTTAAAACACAAACAATGGGTCTATTTCTCGTAGTTTACCATTCATTTTTGAAGAAAAATTCAGAATAGTATTTGTACTGTAAAATTCTTTGAAATGAAAATTTAGACAAGGGAGGTAATTTCGAAAAATATTTTACAAAGAAATCACTACGAATATTTTGACTTTGTGAAATAATTTCGTAATAAGGTCCGTGACCCCCATTTTTCTTTTTGTTTTTAGAAAGATCAATACAAGGGCTAGCAATGTACAAAGTTAATTAAAATGTTCATGGATTTAACTTGAATAATTTTTAAAAAATGGCAATTTTCCTTAAAATTTCAACTAAAAAATCCATATTTTCGGTGAAAGATTGTGAGCTTATATGGTCCGTGACCCCCAATTTTTATTGTATTATTTGGAAGTCCATTTTTTGAAGTTTAATTCTGCAAATTATTGAAAAATTCTGATGGATTTTGCTTAGTCCCCCGAACCACCTTAAATACAGATATGTGTACATTTAAAAGTACTTGTGCGGTTATTCGGATGTAAACTTGCGTTCTATTGGATGAATAACCACATGCTAAATAACCATGTCCGCCATACACAACAAGAAAATCAATGATCGTTATTATGTGGTGTTTCACCTAGACAAAGGTCATTCAAAAGCGTACTTATTAGACTTTTACATAAAGAAAACATTCACAAACATGCAGTGAGCATGGATAAATAAACATATCTAAATTAAACACAGTTTACTTCCACGCAATGGAACATTAATTTAAGCTTGAAATTGAAATATGAAATACACGGTCTTACCGTTCAACGATTTTCGACACTATCTGTATAACTAATCACATTAGTTGGTTCAATTCATGATAACTTATAATGTGTACTGTCTATTTATAGAAGTTTAAATACCTTTCGAATTGTCCTTTATTTGGTTCAACGGAGTCATTTAAATGACGAACGGAGCACCTGCCAAAATTCACAAACATTTCATGCGCTTTCCTACTATATATAACTGTTAAAAGTTTCAAAATGGTCTATAGGTGCGATATATGTTTTAAAGAGCACAAATACACTCAGAAGAATTAAATTCGTCACCACAAAGAAAAACATGCTGAAAATTACGAGTTTTGGAACTGTGTCGCGAGAAATTGCAATACCAAATTCATTAGCAGAGATAACCTTTTCAAGTATTTAATTTCCTAAGGCCGCTGTAAAGGAATCTCGGGGTGACGAATTCAAGTAGGACATTATGAAGAAATAATTGATGACACCGTCTTAGATTTGCTTGATGATGTTGATGATATTTCAGCGATAATAATTTTGATGTAAATGAATTCAATGTGTTCAATACCCGTCAAGAAGAATATGAAGTACAACAACCGGTGAAACAGTCAAGTACTGAAAGTAAAATAATCTATATTCTGAAAAGGAAGATGTGAAAATTGACGAAAACAACAACACCAATGATCAGGAAACGGGATAGAGAAAGGGGAGGTTTGGGTACCCATAAACCGGTTTAACCCTACCGCTAGCTCTTGCTACCAAGTCCGGCTATCCCGAGTTCCTATCGTTGTCAATGTTTGTCTTGTGTCATTTTATTGTTTTTTTCGTGCGGTTCCCTGGTGGATTGTGGCATGTGATTGTGGTTTACGGCCATTGTAGGTGTTTCTTGTTATCTTTCTTATATTAATCTATGGATAGAGAGTGTAAAAGAGGCTCACACAAGTGATATTTTGGAAATTGTCATCATTATCAGTGATACAGAAGAAAATACCGAGAGACTCTGGATCATCAAATCTACCAACAGTAACCCAAACAAATACGTTAAACTTCAGAAGAAAAATTAAATTACTAAATGGTGAAGAATTGAAAGTACCACAACATTTGACAGTTCTTGTTATGAAAATTTCAATTTTGATTTCCACAATTTCAAAATTTAATTTATCTTTCCTCGCGTTGGAATGTTGCGAACGGAGCTTTTTCTTATTGACATTTTTGTTATTGTTATTGTTTTAATATATTGACTCCGCTATTTCGTATCGTATCGCAAATTCATATGATTCCTTTCTTTGTGCTTTATTTAATTATGATTCTAATGCAACATTAGAATAACGAAGGCTTTGATTGGTCAAAACTGACCGTCAATTCCACCATCTACACACCTGTGACAATGTCAACGTATATTTGTTCCGCATAACGAAAGTTCCTTTGGAACAAATATTATAAACATTGCCATAATATTTCTTCCCTTTGGAACAATTGTTATATAACGTTTATTCCGTCAGGAACAAATACTATAATATTTGTTCCGTTGGAATAAATATTCTATAATACTCAATCCTTTTGGAACAAATAGCACATGACAACTAAGTAGGTTCCCTGTTTAGTCTGGTTCCTAGTATTGTTACAAATTCACGAGTTAAAAATAGAACATGAAATTGATTTGTTGCATTAAAATCGCAATAACAGTACATTATTTGAATACCCGAGGGCGTCAATCTTGATTTGACGGTCAAAATAGCCGTTTACAGGCTCCGCTACGCGTCGCCTATAAACTGTATTTTGACCGTCAAATCTACGATTGACGCCCTCGGGTATTCAAATAATGTACTGTTATTGCTTAAATGACATTTCCAAGAATTTTTCGTGTTTTTTTAATCATGCAACGGAGTCGCCGGAGCCATTCTTGGCTATAAATCGTTGTGATTTGCTAATATTGTAACAGATGAGGAATTGAATAAAGATGTTACGTTACGTTTTGTTATGTTGTTGGTTGTTATTAGAAAAACAAATTTAGTGTTTTGGAAACAAGGATCTTTGCAACAAGTGCATGAAGCCTCAGTATTTTTAGCGGTTTGAAATTTGATGAAAACTGTTTTTGTGTTATTTGTTTTATTACAGCTAGGGGTTGCTTCAAATAATGGACTGTTATTCTCCTTCTGTACTTGTACAAAACCGACCTGAAAAAACTAAGGCGGGTTTGTTCGTTAAATGTTTTGTCCTATGTAAGGCCTTTTAGATTGATTGTTCTTTGTTGGATCTTCCGTATCTTTTGATTTGTATTTTTATCTGCACTGAGAAGACATAAGTTGTCGAATGGCAAGCTGAAGAAAAACAAATAGCTATAAATAAATTTCTTGGTATCCTGTTCACTTGGTGTATTTCGTTTCTGAGGTGTGTCGACTTGTTCTTGCATTAGTGGAACCCAAAAGTAAACACAAGTAACTACTTCATGTCTTGTAACCTATTTCACAAAATATACATAAACTGCAATTAGATCTCAAAGAAAAAGGACATTGGAATAACAGTTTCAATACTTATTAAATATATCAGAAAATTATCAATATTTTTATGGAAACATTCGAGAAAATTGTTTCTGAAAAAAAGAGAAATGTCTGGATATATTGGTAGAACCGCAACCCTATGATATTGTACTGCATACAATTGCGTTACATGTTAAATAAGTATGAGACATATACCCAGTCATTGGATTGAAAACAGAGTACAATATTTAAAAAATACTGTAGTTAAACTTACTTACGTCTGTTGAAATAATTCGCTCTGAAATTTACAATCATTTAACCTCATGATGTTTTTCAATTGATGATCATTGATACATGCACTGATTTGCTTTATCTTTATTTGGAATGGAAGAATCCCATCATACGATGACTCATATGTTCTTAATCTGATTTTGATTTAATATTTTTTATTTACATAGCTGTCCCCAAGTACGTTGTATATTGCCTCTCTAGGAATTATTAATAAAAATAGAGGACACTTACAATGGAAAATACCTAGATAGCAGTGTTTTAACCATGAATTCTGAGTATTTTTAATCGTGTCGTTTTGACGTGTTTGATATTAACGTCTGAGACAGTGCTTTTTGTCCGATTAGCTCTTGTCCGTAAATGTTGGTTCTTTTCCGAAATTTTTGCGCTAAGTCCGCTGCTTTTTGTCCGATACCATGTGTACACAAAGCAAGCACAAAGATTACAAAACCCTTGAGACACTAAAAGGCTATACAGACGGTCCGATGAAAACTTCAGTTACTAAGTCGTGGTGCTTTGATTTCGCATCATTTGGGCTTCTATTTTTCCAAGTGCGAGCAAAGAAAGTGTGCGAGGGGTAAAATAAGCGAAAATTATAGAGAGCTCAATGTAAATGGACTGAAAACCACTCACAAGCATAAATAATTTCTATTCTTATAATCATCAGCCATCAATATAATTTACACCATATTTTTGTGCATAAATCATACTATAACATCATCTTTTTCAGTGGATTTAAGTAATGAAGGGAAAGGGAATAAATGCACATGAGACAAAGTCTCTACAAATACATGGTAAAACAAAGCAATAGAACAACGCTTTTCTGGTTGTTCTTCATCTTGAAGTCATCATGAAGCCTTCAAAAATAAGCTTTGCTCATACCTCATAGTAAGTTTAAGACGGCCCCTAGCACCGGTTCTAGCGCAGTTCTAATTATTAGTTTACCCATGGATGCGGGATCATCAACGAATCTAAAATTAACTTACAAAGTGTTCTTACAATCGCCGTCATCCGTTGCCCGACAAAAAGACCAAAAGAAGACAAAGTTTAAGTTAACTTCGATGTTTTTCCTTGTCTTGATTGCCATAATTAGTAAATTGGACCTATATTAGAATATACAATAATTTACTTTAAATCACATACCAAAACTTTAGATCTAGAATTTCTAAAGATTTATCAAATAAAAATTATATTATTAGAAATTAAAAGCTTTGTCTTGATATTTTCGGAATTGAGATATTATAGACTTTGCGATGGATTCTTTATAAATAAGTACGGAGGTGTTCTTTTCTGGCAGGTAATGAGTTGGTCTATGTTTTAGAGAGAAAACGCACGTGCGAACTCAATTTACCCAAGATATTGCTGAGGTCAACCAAGTGGCAAAAGTGTTAATGAATCAAAGTCAAAATTTACATCCCTATTACATTCCACATGTGGTCTGTGGTCGAGAAAAAGACAACACTGTATACAAATGTCGCCTTCCCGTTTGATGCATAATTCAACGCGATGCATCAGAAAAATAATGTTAGCTTGGGTTGTAAATCTCGATTTCGAATCATTGAAAGTTTGGCCACTTGGTTGACTCAGCAATAATGGCAGCACCGCAGTGATCGTGAAAGGGTTAATTCGAAAAAAATAAAAAGAGTTAAATATATATACGTGGAACATACATACATTCCGTCAGTCAGTTTTAGTGTGTATTCCTAACTTTGCTTTTTTATTTACTAACTTGCTTAATTAAAGGCTGTATTATCTTATACTTTCGTAAAATTGGTGAATGAGCTGCAACATGACAGAGAAAGAAATACGTTTTGAATAACTCATTAAAAAGTAGTGAATTTTTCAGTTCGATATGCATGCATTTTGTCGCTCCTGCAATGCAGAGTCCGTGAAAAGATTCCCTTTGCGAAAGATGTATACTCTCTATTTATTGCAATTATGCGGTACTTGTTCTTGAGCAAATTTCTCGTATGGATATACAATCATATTTTCAAACTTTGGCATTTTATTATTTTTGGGAATTTTCCGAAATTTCCAAATGTTATTCAGATCATCTGTTTATATTGTGCCAACGCTTGCGATTTAAAAAAAAAACCTAGTTACACGCAAGAAAAATTGAAGAAATTTTATTGTTGGAGGTATTTATAACGTCAGGCTCACGACCTACAACGCACGGAAAACTTATCGATAACTTGGCAGTAACGCTCACAAAAGGTGTAACAGCGTATGACGACGTTTCAAAGCGTTTTTTCTAGCGTTCCTGGCGTATATCGAACGCATACATAACGATCATAACAATCCTCTAGCGTTCATAGAACGTCTGTATGGTGTTTTGACGATCTTTGTCAAATCAGTTGGAATTTCTTCATCCTAATTTCATTCGCAAAGGTAGAAATGGATATAAATGCTAACAAAAATACGAGGGATTTGAAGGATGAAAAGTCTCCCAAAAATAAAAAAAAAATATTTTCAAAAATGGTCAGTCAGATGGTGAAAAGAAATACCTATTAACATTCTTTCGGAAATAACCATTATTTTTATAATAAATAATTGGCTAATACACTACTCCTTAGCTACAAGGACGCTCGTTTGCGGTCTTTACACGTTTGAAACAACATTCGTGAAACTACTACATATCGCACACATTGCGTGCATAACGTGCATCTAGCGTTCGTCTAGCATGTGTGTAAATTTTTCGTGAAATTTTGAGCATGTTAAAAATTGCCTGACACTCCCAACGTTCAAGAACGCACGCCAACACGCGTCGACGTGTTAAAAACATGCCTCTTACATATACAACGCACATCAGCGTGTACGCAAATATTCTCACACGTCGACACATGCTGGCCTGTACGTTATAGTTTGACAGGGCTATAAGGGCTGTCTTGATCTTACTATGAGGTATGAGCAAAGCTCATTGTTGAAGGCCTTATGGTGACTTCAAAATTGAGAACAAAAATAAAAGCGTTGTTCCATTGCTTAGTTCTACCTTGCATTTGTATTGTCTGAAATGCATTTACTCAATATACTTTCACTGACATACTTTTTCAAATGGTATATTAAACTGTCTTGGCATTGTTTCTGAATTCCCTTAATTCTTGGCTTTTGTAATCACCTTGCGTCCGGCCCTAGCTATTGGCTTCCCGATCGTCTCATGGCACTCGTTCATCTGGGCTATTGTCTGATCTATAAATTTCACTATACTTTACTATACTATTACTGGCGCAGATAATTTCTAACTATTTTGGTTAACTGTCCCGAAACCATTGACGGGTTCAAGATAAAATTCAAGATTTTATAAATCGCAAATTCAGATTCATTTCAACTGTGTAACAGGAGCGATCGTATACATATATACCGTTTTCAATTAGGAAACTGAGCAGTCACAGATTTGATTTTTTTTAAATTTGCCAGCATTTGATAGGAAAATTACTAATATTTAATCAAATTGAATTAAGCTGCAAGGAAAGTATTTAACAACAATATAGAGCCTTTGTTTGTATTCATGTGTGTACCCACTATAAATAAAGCTTTTTTACGTTCGACTTGATGAGTGCCCTGTGTTTGTCTGTATGTTGTTATCGTCCAATAGCTTAAGACACGAGTGTTTTTGTCGGGCAACGGATGACAGTGATTGTAAGAACACTTTGCCAGTTGAGTTAATGTTTGTTGACAAATCCGCAC